>JAOWBW010000777.1:52725-112035 GCA_026119855.1 Campanula takesimana | reverse complement strand
TTGATTGGAGGAAGCATTATTTTCCTTTAAATTTTTTTGAGTACTATCATGATAATTTTTTCAATTTTTATAATAATAATTAAATTAACTTAATATATTTGCTCAAAAACAATTCGAAATAAAAATAGAAAAAGTGAGAAGATGAGGGGTGTAGATAAATTATGGAGTGGTTTATTTTGAGAGAAAATTGTTGGGGTGCAACCCAAAGTCCCACATCGGCAATTAAGGAAACAATTACAAGGTATATAAGAGCACCCACTTTCATTAGTATGAGGCCTTTTAGGGATGCCCAAAAACAAATCCGTGCGGGCTAGGTCCAAAGCGGACAATATCATACTAATGTGGGAAAGTGGTGGTGGTGGTCGCGGTCCCTACAAGTGGTATCAGAGCCATGGTTCGGATGGACCCAACCGGGTGGACCGTGTGTGTGCTTTATATGGTGGGGTTCCCCTTGTGCGACATAGCGAATCGAGTCTTGCAATCGAGGGCGATGGTGTTTCGCGGGCGGTTGGTACAATCGAGGGCGGTGGTGTTCCGCGGGCGGTTGGTGCAATCGAGGGCGATGGTGTTTCGCGGGCGGTTGGTACAAGCTTTCGCCGATATGGGCCAGAGGAAACACTGCGGGCCATAGCGGTGTGGTCCTTGGCTTGAGGGGAGGATTGCTGGAGTGCAACCCAAAGTCCCACATCGGCAATTAAGGAAACAATTGCAAGGTATATAAGAGCACCCACCCACTTCATTAGTATGAAGTCTTTTGGGGATGTCCAAAAACAAATCCGTGCGGGCTAGGCCCAAAGCGGACAATATCATACTAATGTGAGAAAGTGGTGGTGGTGGTCGCGGTCTCTACAAAAATGACCATATGGCGTGAACACCATCCGATGAACTTTCCACCAATCAAATCTTTAGCATAATATGGAATAAGATGAGGGGTGTAGATGAATTATGGAGTGGTTTTATTTTGACAATTCTTTTTTAAAAAGTCATGTACATTGGCACATGACTACTTAACGTTAAAAAATGAATAGAGTTAGTGTTAGCGATCAATTGAGATGTTCTTTTAAAAAAAAGGTAACATAATATCAAATTCATCATAATCAAGTATTCAATACTAACAAGAAGCTTTGCCAATTAATTTACAACTACTACTATTTTGTTCAAGGCTTTTCAGATGAATTTAATCATAACTCACTCTAATTTGAACTCGGTGTCATGGTTGACCCTCTTCCATTCCTCCCTTCACTCGGGCTGCTCGACGACGACATTGCGAGCAAAATTTCACTTGCACCAAATATTTAACCAACCCTTTCACATTACTGACACACAATTTGAGGTGAGACTCCCTTAAGCATCGAATACAAGAGTGGTACCGACCGGGAGTGCTCACAATTGAAGTTGTGCTTGCAGGTTTGAGATATTGGAGAAATGGAAAGGGAGAGAAGTGGGGGAAGAGATAATTTTGTTTTGGGGTTTGGGATAAGATGGGTACTCTCTTGAAGGGATGAAGAAGGGGGGGATTAAAGGTTAAAGTAGAGTTCAAAATATAATGATATTCCATTTTGACCTTAAAATTCTTGCATGTGTGTTGGCCTATGACAACTTAACGCAAAAAAAATAATATATATGGATATCATTTGCTATAGCGATTAAAAGTGCACCTAAAATTATTTTAGGTTGCTCCGTGCTATAAAAATGAGTTGTGTGATCAAAACCACACATCCTCATTAGTCCAGTGATCTTGGATGCAATTTTCCTACTTTTTGTGATTCTCAAACAAGCTTGAACCTTGCTCGAATACCATATTCATTTGCTTCCTCAAAATACTAATATGTTGTTGTTTTTTTTTCTGTTTTCTATAATTTAATTGATTAAATTTTACTATGAGAAAATATTTGCATTCTCAATGCGTGTAAGTCAGTCTTTTACATATAATCCAAACAAACCAATTGATGCACACGCTTCAAAATTGTGTTAATCAATTTATTTTATAGCATGATCCACTCTTTCAATATTGCAATTTATTGATTAATTTAATACGTATTTGAATACACATTCTCAATTATATTTTGTAATTAATAATTTATTATGACCCGTCGAGTATCGATGGGTTACAAACTAGTTTATTTAGAACTAAAAAAAGTAGACTTTAGAAAGTAGACTTTTTACAAAACCTACTCAAACTAAAATGTATAATCAATAATAATTAACATTTAGTTAAATTAAATACTTTCTCCTATTTAGAATAATTGTTTTATTCAATTAAAATAATATATTTATTTAGAACCGGAGTTACTATAAAATTTAAATGAGCAATTATAAATAAAGGGTATTCATGGGATGCAGAAAAATTAAAAGCCGAACCAAATCGCTACTCCCTCCATCCCATATTTATTGCTACCAAATACTCCCCGTCCAAAAATAATTTTTTTATTTGCCATTTTTCATTGTCCCCAAAATTTCTTCTTATTTATACAATTTAGGTTTAAATGTTCATAATACAACTTAGCTAGTGAAGCAAGTGTTCCTATCTTTAAAAAAGTTTGAATAGTCAAATGTGTGAAGATCATTTTGGGACGGAGGGAGTAAGAGTGTACGAGGGTTAAGAAAATATGTTGAAAAAGTAACTATTGTAAGCGGGTAAGAGAGGGAAATAAATTAGTGGATAATTGTTTTGAATAGATAAAAAAAAAAGAAAAATGAACATTTTGGGTACGTACTAGTACAGGTGGAAATAAGTAGCGAGTATGGGACGGAGGAGTATTCCCTTAACCGTAGACTCATCTTTGTATATTTCTTCGTACCTTGCCGCCTTTTTGTCACTCTACTCAACTCACCTACCTTTTTTCTTTCTAGGGTTTTTCTGCACCGGTGTGCCCTTCGCCGTCTTCCGACTGTAATCATGAACCACGATCCCTCTCCGGGATCCGTCAGGCGGACCGGAGTTTCTCACACGAGTAACGCTAGGAGAGCCGGAGTCGATTTTCCGACGAATTGCCGTCCAACTCGACAGCAGCCGTTGGAGCAACATCATAAGCGTCAATTTTTGTACGATTACCGCCGTGATCGTCCTCCCGGGCCTCCACCTGACTCTGAATCCAAGAGGTTTTCCCCTAACTTCTTCATCGAGCTTCACGCTGGCGCTTCCGGCTTCAAAAGGTCGGAAATTGAGGGTTTAAAGGCGAATTTGAAGGTAAGACCTGATAGATGGTTTATATTTGAAAGAGGAATTGTTGCTGGGAGATTTTTTTACTTGCAGTGGGTTGATGTGTTGGAGACAGTTGTGCATTTATGGGAGGATCGATTGAATGGAGGTCATGTTTTGACTCCTAGGATAGAAGGTAAGCTTTTGTTGCCGTCTGATAGGGATGAGTTGACTGACCGGCTTAAGAAAATGTTTGTTGAGCATGTGAAGGGGTTATTGGAAGGAGAATTGGTGAAGAATTGGGAGGAGAAGTTGAGAATGCTGGAGGAGGAAATTGAGAATCTTGAGGCTCCGAGACGGAGAAGACCAACAGGTTATGCTCTTTTTTATGAGATTCAGGAAAAGATAGAAGGGCTTGCTTCCGAGAAGGAGTTGGTTGCCAGAAGGATACGGGAGTTTAAGTCGGGGATGGAGTGTATTCTTGAATATCTTGAAGGGGACACGATTGGGGGCTTGAAGGTGAAGCCCATTAACTTGAAAGGAGAATTTGATTGGGGAAAAATTCATTGTTTGATGTTGAGGGAGTGTCGCCGGATTGATGATGGGTTGCCTATTTATGCCTCTCGGCAGGACATTCTTAGGAATATACATTGCAATCAGGTACTCTTTTTGTCTGCTTTGTCCTTGCTTTTGTGTTTCCTTTGTGTGAATTTCGCTGGAACTAATTTAAATTAATCATCTTGGATTGATGCCAAGTTAAGGACGAAATGTATGAAAAGCAAAGGTAGAATTTCACAATTAAAGATTGGCTTATTTGTGTAATTTGCGTGTAACATATAATTAACTGTAGGATATACATGTTTTTTTTTTTTTTTTTTTTTAATGTTTATGGGAACAGAATGAAAATCTTTTGGATACTGGGCTGGCCAGGATTCTATGAGAAGGGGTCAAGATTAGATTGTAGTATTCAGCCGAACACCAATGGGTCAAATCCTATGTTAATGCAATTGCCTTTATGAAAGAAAGGGATATATATAAAATCATTGTTTTTATGGTCAAAAAATTCAATATTTCTATTTTCGAGCAGTAAGGTTTCTGTTTGTCTAATGTATTGATGGTCCAAAGAACAAAAGAAAGATTCACCGAGTTCTTTGTTACCATACTACTCCGAAATAGTAATAAATAAATTTAAAGGAGGTCACAGAATCCCTGTAGGCTATGTGTGGCCTGGCCTCCTTATAATAAACACTGAAAAGTATAATTTACTGAATGCATCTTTGGCTTACAAGGCCAGGATAAAGCATGAAGGTTTCGTTTGGTAGTGTAACAACAAGTATACCCTTTATTAAATCTTTATGCGGTAGATAATATATCCATACTTCTTTGTTATATCATTTTTACTTTTCTGCAGTAACATTGGTTGACCATAATTCCAGCTTATGAGTTGCCTATGCATTCAGAGTTACAACACTGTTAGATGTTCTGATTGCTGTTTGTGGATGTCTTTCAAACAAAGGGATACTCCGAGAATGAACGAGTTCATGCTTGATATTTGCTTGAGTTGTTCCTTTTTTAACTTTGCTAGCAGAGACATGTAATGGAAATTCTTTTATCCATAGGAGAAAAGAGTTTTTTAATTTCTCCCCGACCATTACTGACACCTTGGTAAAGCAGTAAGGACTTCTAGTACATAGCAGTGAATTGCATTTCTTAATAAAATTGTAGTAAATGTTCATGGTAGTGCCCACTTAAACTTGTTAACTACTCCCTCCGTCCCAAAATACTTGAAGTTCTAGGGGTTCTCACACATGTTAAGAAATTTGATCATTACATGTAAAAAAGACTCGATTACCCTTAAAAATTTCAATTACCTATGCAATTAAATGTTTGTGCTATGTATATCTCACTGTCATAAATAAGGCATGCTTGGTAAACAAGGGTAAAGATTCATGGATAATGGTGAAACTACAAACATTTTGGGACAAAGATCAACTCTTTAAACTACAAGTATTTTGGGACGGAGGGAGTAGTGTTTAACATATTAAATTATTCGGAGAATGGTTTTTTAACGTGTTGGCTGTACATGGCCTCTTACTGGTAGACCTGATATAATAGACTTCTAGGGTGTTTTTTAATTCTAAACTGATGGTACTGCACATCCTCTTGTTAGAAAGCAGGTGTGGTTACCTTCTGGCTTTGAGAAAACCCTCCTTTCCCACATCAACTGTAATTGAAAACCCATTGAAATGCTTTAGGTCCACTTAAATGACTCAGATGATTAAAATAGAAGAAGGTACAAAAAGACAGACGAGAAGTCCATCAGAACCAAAACTAAAGGAATAGAGGTCTTTTTAATTTCAAGATAGGCATATTTTATGATTCCATTTCTTCAGTTCTCATGTTTTACTTGTTTTTAGTTTAACATGATCTTATTAGCAAAAGGAAGAAACGTTGTCTCTTAGATCTGTATGTTTGTGATGAAAAGTGAGGGAAGGCATGAGACAATTTGTATGTTCACACTGGTTGAGTGGAAGTCCCTGAATGGCTGGAGTGAGCATATGTCATCGCTCTGTGTATGAATCTTTCACCTTAAGTTGACATGAGAATTAGCAACACCAACATAACATCTGGGTGCGGCACATTGCAAAAGATGACATCTTATCGTGCTCCTTGTTGCTCAATTATTTTAACTCGGTCACAGGCATGCCGGAATAAATATACTTCAGACTCAACCCATGGCCCTTTTTTGCCCCTCTTGACTTGCGTGTCTTGAGATATTCGTCGAGTACATTATTCCACATGACCCCTTTTCTAACATGATCTTATTAGCAAAAGGAAGAAACGTTGTCTCTTAGATCTGTATGTTTGTGATGAAAAGTGAGGGAAGGCATGAGACAATTTGTATGTTCACACTGGTTGAGTGGAAGTCCCTGAATGGCTGGAGTGAGCATATGTCATCGCTCTGTGTATGAATCTTTCACCTTAAGTTGACATGAGAATTAGCAACACCAACATAACATCTGGGTGCGGCACATTGCAAAAGATGACATCGTATTGTGCTCCTTGTTGCTCAATTATTTTAACTCGGTCACAGGCATGCCGGAATAAATATACTTCAGACTCAACCCATGGCCCTTTGTTGCCCCTCTTGACTTGCGTGTCTTGAGATATTCGTCGAGTACATTATTCCACATGACCCCTTTTCGTGATATATTTTCAAGTACAACGTGTCTTCTACTCATGGTCGTTTTGAGTTGTTATAGATTTACGGATTTGGTTTGTCGTGAAGACCGAATAACAGTTCAATCATGGATAGGAGGTCCTGAAGATGTGACAAATGAACTTTCATACATGCATTTTGCGTAATTATCGGTTGATTTAATAGCAAGAGGTCCTCCGTGTTGGATGGTAAATGACGTGCCTTTTGTGAAGGTTGTTACTTACCCATACTGACAACATATCATGGTTGACATTTGGAGCTAAACCTTACAATTTTAATATTTTCCTTGTAAGACTTATCGTGGAGAACTTTATGAAATGGTCTATATTTTCCGGACATATTTTTATCACGTTCTTATGTTTGTGGCTCAAGTTTAACTTTAATATGGTTTGTGGATGGCTTTGTTTTATCTTACCAGTGTTTTTGTTTTATTTCTTTTCATTGACTTGTCCACAGGTGATGGTACTGAGCGGAGAGACTGGTTCTGGCAAGAGCACACAATTGGTTCAGTTCCTTGCTGATTCAGGAGTAGCTGGCAACGAGTCGATTATATGCACTCAACCCCGAAAGCTTGCTGCAATTTCATTGGCACATAGGGTTAAAGAGGAAAGCTGTGGGTGCTATCAGGATGGTGCAATCACTTGTCCTTCAACATATTCATCTGTTCGGGAATCTGATTCAAAGATCATGTTTATGACAGACCACTGCTTACTGCAGCAGTACATGAGTGATAAGAATTTATCCCGAATATCATGCATTATTGTTGACGAGGCACATGAGAGAAGCTTGAACACTGATCTTCTTTTAGCGTTGCTGAAGAAATTACTGAATCAGAGGGCTGATCTGAGGCTTATCATAATGTCTGCAACAGCCGATACGGACCAGCTTGCGAGCTATTTTTTCGGTTGTGGAACCTTAAAGGTGAAGGGCAGGAACTTCCCTGTTGACATCAGATATGTTCCTTCTATATCTGATGCCCCTTCTATAAATGGAGTTGCTTCTTATGTTTCAGATGTCCTGAGAATGGTTACAGAAATACACAGAAAGGAGAGAGAGGGAACTATTCTTGCATTCTTGACTTCTCAAATGGAAGTGGAATGGGCGTGTGATCAGTTTCAAGTGGCGTCAGCAGTTGCATTGCCTCTACATGGGAAGTTATCTCATGATGATCAATTTCGTGTGTACCTTAACTATCCAGGAAAAAGAAAAGTCATATTTACTACAAATCTTGCGGAGACTTCGTTGACTATTCCTGGTGTCAAGTATGTAGTTGACTCTGGCATGGTAAAGGAGAGTAGGTTTGAACCTGGCTCTGGCATGAATGTTCTAAGAGTTTCCACAGTCAGCCAGAGTTCTGCCAATCAACGGGCGGGTCGTGCTGGGAGAACCGAACCAGGAAAATGCTATAGGCTTTATGGAGAGAAAGATTTTAAATTAATGCCTCTTCATCAGGAACCTGAGATTCGTAGGGTTCATCTTGGTGTTGCTGTTTTGAGAATCCTCGCTTTGGGGATCAAGAACATAGAGGATTTTGATTTTATCGATGCGCCTAGTTCTGAAGCTATTGAGATGGCCATTAGAAACCTAATTCAGTTAGGAGCGGTGACACTGAACAATAATTTTCATGAATTAACCAAGGATGGGGGACAACTTGTAAAATTGGGCATTGAACCCAGGCTTGGTAAAATTATTCTCAAATGCTTTGATCAACGTCTAGGTAGAGAAGGCCTTGTTCTTGCTGCTGTGATGGCAAATTCCAGTTGCATATTTTGCAGAGTTGGTACAGAAGAAGATAAGCAAAAATCTGATCGCCTTAAGGTGCAATTCTGCCATCCTGATGGGGACCTATTCACATTACTCTCTGTTTACAAAGAATGGGAACGTGTGTCTTGGGATAAGAAAAACCAGTGGTGTTGGGATAATAGCATTAATGCGAAATCGTTGCGTAGATGCCAGGAAACAGTGCATGAGCTGGAAAGTTGTCTCAAACATGAACTTAATCTTATTATTCCCAGTTACTGGCGTTGGAACCCGATAGGGAATACCGATATTGACATAATCTTGAAAAAGGTGATTCTGTCATCACTCTCTGAAAATGTAGCTGTATACTCTGGATATGATCAGCTTGGTTATGTAGTGGCGTTGACCGGAAAACATGTTCAGCTGCATCCTTCTTGTTCTTTACTAATTTTCGGTCAAAGACCAAGTTGGGTAGTTTTTGGTGAAATTCTCGCAATATCCAACGAGTATTTGGTATGTGTTAATGCTGTTGATGTTGAATCTATGCGCACTCTTTGCCCACCTCCTCTATTTGATGTCTGCCAATTGGACAGTCGGAAGCTGCAGGCAAAGGTTTTGACTGGATTGGGCACTACATTACTAAAGAAGTTCTGTGGGAAATCTAACAGTGGTCTTAATCATCTTGTTTCACGCGTTAGAACTGATTTAATGGATGATCGGATTGGAATTGAAGTAAATGTTGATAGGAATGAAGTTCAGCTATTTGCATCTATTCAAAACATTGCAGAGGTCTCTAGCCGTGTGATGGAAGCGCTACAGCATGAAGGCAAATGGTTGCAAAATGAATGCTTGGAGAAATGCTTGTATCTTGGAGGACACGGGGCCTCACCGGTCGCTCTTCTTGGAGCTGGTGCAGAGATAAAGCATCTGGAGCTTGATAAAAGATACTTGACAGTGGACGTATATCTTTCATATGCAAATTCTGTTGATGATAAAGAGTTTTTAATGTTTTTAGAGAGAAATATATCTGGTAGTATATGTGCAGTCCACAAGTTTCCTGGGATAAGTCAAGAAACGGACAAGATTCAGAAGTGGGGCAGAATCACATTTCTTACACCTGATGCAGCTGAGGCAGCCACCAAGTTAAGTGGACTTAATTTCATGGATGCCTCAATTAGGGTGGTCCCTTCAAGAAACACGTATGGAGGTGACAGTAAATTATCATCTTTTCCTGCTCTCAAAGCAAAAGTTTCTTGGCCTCGAAGGTACAGCAAGGGGTTTGCAGTTGTGAAGTGTGAAGTGGAAGATGCGCCGTTTTTGGTTCAGGACTTTTCTAATTTGCAGATTGGAGGAAAGTATGTTCACTGTGAAGAGGGCAGCAAGACTATGGACAGTGTTGTGCTACGTGGACTTGATAAAGATCTTTGTGAGGCTGAAATCTATGACGCATTAAGGTGTGCGACAAATAGGAAAATCCTGGATTTCTTTCTAGTAAGAGGGATTGCTGTAGAAAACCCTCCTTGTGATTCATGTGAGGCGGCACTTGTGAGAGAAATCGCCCCTTTCATGCCTAGAAGGAACAGTCAGAATGTTCCTTTTCACGTCCACGTATTCCCGCCAGAACCAAAAGATAGTAACATGAGAGCAATGATTACGTTTGATGGGAGCTTGCATTTAGAGGTAGCAAAAGCTTTGGAGCAAATTGAAGGAAAAGTATTGGCTGGAGGATGCCTTCCATGGCAGAAGATACATTGCCAACAGCTGTTTCACAGCTCCGTTTCCTGCCCTGAGCCTGTCTATTTCGTCATCAAGGACCAACTTCATTCTCTACTTACGAGCCTACGGCGTCGAAAGGGTACTTCTTTTTCCTTCGGAGTCCGTCTTTGTCGTTTCTTTATTTACACTTTTTTCCCTTCTTACTTCTCCATAATTCTGATCATAAATTTCGTCTTTCTGCTTTTATTAGGCTACTGATTTACTATTCTAGAAAAATACAACTTTAATAAACCACTTCATGTGCTTTTACGCGTTATCAACTTGCAATGTTGACAGCTATTGCCTGGTAAACTTATTAAAGGCAGGTGCAGCAATACAATTGTTTCCCCTCTCTCATGTATCTAGAGGAGAAACTTTGTGAGTGGGGCTAAAGCATTGGGTTGGAACAACATTTTCTTTCTCAACACCAACAGTGAACATCAACTATCTCATTAGTTTGGTAAATGATTCTGATCACCTTCTTTTGGGTTGTGGAACTATGAAACACTGTCTGAATGTAAATTTCCATAATGAGATCGGGGTTGAAATGGCATTCTTGCATCACTGACACTCTCCTCCTTGCATCCCAAATGCAGTGCAGTTAAGGCCACTGCTCAGTGGAAAACACCCACACCCACACCCACACCCACACCCACACCCACACCCACACCCACACCCACACCCACACCCACACCCATATCAATGTAGCGAACGAGGGTCTGACACGGGTAGTTTGGCAAAATTGAAAGGGGCGAGCGTCACAGCGGCCAGAACAGTAGGAACATGTCCGCTGTGCAACTACCACTTCATGTACATCACAATAGTGACTTCTCTCCTTATATTCTAGAATGAATTTAACTTTAATCATTATTCTTTGAATGCCACTAGGATTAATTTTTACAAAAATATTCCGGTAGAAGAATCTTTGAGTAATGCCTCGAGGGTAGTTCTTAGAAGGAACTACTGCTTCCGTGTAAATTCAGCTTCATCTACATGAGTTTATACTCTTCGATTCCAAATAAATAAATGCATGAAGTATGAATCGAAAACCATTGTTTAGCGTGATTAGAGATTCATTTGAACTGCATTAACTTCCGAAGTTTGCAACTGTCCAGCTGAGGATTACCTTTCTCGCCCATCCACCAGCTTTCTCCTTTTTCCCTCTGCATCTTTACTTGGGAACGGAAATCACTGCCATCACCTTGAGGGGCATTAATACTCAGCCACTAATATTCCCCTACCTCACAATTGCACCTCTAACAAATTGGCAATGTTGACTTCTCTTCTGAAGTCATGTATCATCTACCTGCTGCACTATTATAGGAGCACATCCACATCGGTGCTAATATTTACGTTAATGCTTTGAGTTGGAAGGATATTTTACGACTTTGATGAACAGGAATTTTCAATAAGCTACTGGGACCCTGAATTTAGATGCAATCTATGTGCTACTCAATTTGCCACAAGCTGCTTAATTTGCCTGTAGATTTTAAACTTATGTGAGGTTTCCTGCTGTTAGTTTTCAATGCTCTATGTAGGGGATATTATTTTTCTGATTAACATGAGTTACAGTTGTACTATAACAGCAGATAACCTAGATTCTTCTTTGGCAAATAGTTGATTGGTATAATAATAATAATACCTCTCATGACTTTACAGGTGCAGAATGCATTCTAGACAAGAATGATAACGGTTCCTACCGTGTAAAGATATCTGCTAATGCAACAAAAATTGTGGCAGAGTTGAGAAGACCTCTTGAGCACCTTATGAATGGGAGGACCATATACCATGCTGCTCTCACTCCATCAGTTCTCCAGCTTCTGTTTGCCCGAGATGGCTTCGGTCTGTTAAAGAGAATACAGCGAGAAACTGGGACATATATTCTCTTTGACCGAAATGCCCTTACCTTGAGGCTCTTTGGTTCGTCAGAGAAGACCAATGTAGCGGAGCAAAAGCTGGTTCAGTCCCTCGTGTCGTTACATGAGAACAAAAGCAAGCAACTTGAAGTTCATCTTCGTGGTGGAATTCTACCTCCTGATATGATGAAGAAAGTGGTTGAGATGTACGGGCCTGACCTTTGCAGGCTCCAAGAAAAATTCCCTGGAGCGGACTTCACTCTGAACACGCGCCGCCACGTCATCTATATACATGGGAGTAAAGAATTGAAGCAGAAAGTGGAAGACGAAATATATGAGATTGCTCAGGCGAGTGGTGGGTCTGGTCAGAGGCCTGACAATGAAACTGCCTGTCCCATTTGCTTATGCGAAGTGGAGGATAGTTTCCGACTTGAAAGCTGTGGACACGAATTCTGTTCATCATGTTTAAAAGAACAATGCGAATCAGCAATCAGGAGCCAAGATACCTTCCCAATCTGCTGTGCGCAGGAGGGTTGTGGGGCCCTCATTTTAATCACGGACTTGAAGTCCTTACTGTCAAGTGAGAAGCTAGAAGAACTTTTCAGGGCATCTTTGGGGGCTTTTGTGGCTTCAAGTGGGGGAAATTACCGATTCTGCCCCTCGCCCGACTGCCCTTCTGTTTACCGAGTGGCAGAACCTGGTTGTACCGGGACCCCGTTTGTCTGTGGTGCCTGCTCCGTGGAGACTTGTACCAAGTGCCACGTGGAGTACCACCCGTACCTATCCTGTGAGAAGTATCGGGAATTTAAGGAAGATCCAGACACATCTTTGAAAGACTGGTGCAAAGGGAAAGAGCACGTAAAGAATTGCCCTGTATGTGGGTTCACCATTGAGAAGGTGGACGGATGCAACCATGTGGAGTGTAGGTGTGGGAAGCATATTTGCTGGGCTTGTCTCGAGTTCTTTAAGAGCAGTGATGATTGCTATAACCATTTGAGGTCCGTACACCTTGCCATTATTTGAGTTTTTATTAGTAGTTGATAATTGTGAGTGCCTTCGTTCATATACCAGTTGAACCTTTTCTATCTATTCTCAGATGTATATTATTAGTACATATAATAATTATCTCTCTAGAACATAAACATAATATCTACACGTACTTAGATCGGCTTAGAAGGATTGTCAATTAGGTACTTATGTACATATATGTAGTTAAGATTGAGCTTTCCTCGATTTTATTACATCTCCCACCCTTCTTTTTTCAAGAATGTATATCAACATGTACAGTATTGATGTACAGCGCCTTTAACTTCTCGTCTCTGAAACACAATTCTGCTGTTTATACACGAGTCACAGTTCTGCACGAGTCCCATCTCCTTACCTGAGATGTTATTGATTCTGGGATTTATTTGATTTTGGCCGAGGGGTTTGTTTATGTTAGGACCTAAAACTGAGTCGGGCAAGAAAAAGAGAAGGTAAACTTCAGGGGTATATCTTGGTTGGTAGGTTGGGTTGAGTTTAGGGTTTGTACTAGTTGTCTGGATGGGATGATAGTAATCCATTAAATTGTCTTCATTGGGTTTGTGATTTTTTTCTTCTTTGGTTTAAAGGAGGTGGTGGTGACCGGAGACGGGTTGTGGGTCCATGTTTTCGATGACTTTTGTATTAGGGTAATCGCCTAATCGGGGCTCTTATCTTTAAATTATTTCATAATCAAAGAAAAATCTGATTAATTATTGATGGATAAAATAGTTGAAAAACTAAGAAAAAAGTCGGAAAAACCAGGTTGTGCGAGTGGGACCCGAGAGGACATTTTGGTTGCTGATTGAAGGGGTAATTTCCAGCAGATTATGAAAGTTCAAGTAACTTGTGAATATACTTGAATGTCCCATAGTGTCAACTTCTGTCAAGATATCTAAAGTTGGTTCTTGTCAAGGTTGAAAATGAGCCAAATTTGAATATAATGTACATATATATGCAAGGGACATTTGACCAACAGGATGAAATGAGATATGATAGATACTTTAGGAGTTATGTATATTTTGGCCTACTGGAATTAGATCTGGGATCCTGAACGCTGAATTTCAGCCGTTGGATTTGTATTTGAGGGACATGATAGTTTTGGGACATCCTACCTCTATAAGCCAATCCATCTAATTTGGGTATAATATCGACTTTTAGATGGCCAACTGCCCCTTTCGTCTCATATTTATGGTTAATTATTTTCTTTTGGGCGTCCAATAGTCATGGTTACTTATTCAATTTTCTCTATCTTTCCCACTCGCAACAACGATCTACTATCTCATTTTCTCTCTCTTTCCCACTCACACTATTTATTTTTTTCTTAATTTTCGCGCATTCAATTATAATAACCATAAGTTTGGGACGGAGGAAGTACAGTGTAATGGGTACCTCAGCAAATCTTGATCTAAGGAAAATGATACTCTTTTCATCCAAAAATGATATTTTTATTTGTGAACTATTTTTGTATATACGTTATTTTAAATTAAAATATATTTATTATATTTTGAAGCAATAATATTTGCGAATAAAGATTATGCTTCTTACTCCTGTTTCATTTGTATTTAAAACTAAATAAATTCTTTATTTAAAAAAGTATAATGATGTCTCCAAAGGACTCTTCGCCTCCTTTTGGTGTGGACATCGTTAAAAAAAAAGAAAGTAAAATGATTGTTTCGTCTAGTTTTTGTATTTTCATCTATCCCCTTTTATAAATTTTGATTTTATGTTACAAAATTCTGAAATGGAATATCAAAAGTCATTTATAAATGTTCGATTTTATGTACAAAATTCTGAAAAGGAATATCAAAGTCATTAAGTTGCTTTAATTTTCTAAGTGGCAAAAAATTGAGACAGTTAAAAATTGAAACGTGGTCAATATTTGAAACTAAAGTTTTTGCATCTCAATCTATAAATAAAACAGGTACTAATTGATCCAAGTGGAATCTCAAGTGACCAATAATTAGGGATGCCAAGGGGTCAGGTTTGGGTCGTGTTCACTTCAAATCGAACTCGACCTGCACATACAATCTGAATACCGAACCCTTCCGCCCCTGGTGTGGCCAGACCCATATCCGCCCGACCCCGTCTTGTCATTGTCTTAAGTCGTAATTACAGTTGGACAACCCCCAAAACCCTTTGCGATTTCTCTCATTCAACCTCCCCAAATATGCAAATGAAAACCCTTAAAATTCATGCCTGCGCACAACCCATTTGCATCAGATATGCAACAGACATAAATTTTATGGATTGAACAACTTGAGATCGCTAGAGAGATTGACAATTGCTAGAGAAGAGGGAAATTGCAAAGTGCAGAGAAAAAAAGAGGGAAAGTGTAGAGAAAGGAGAGAGGGGGAAGGGGATAAAGTGTCATAAAGAGAAGAATGGCGAACCAATCACACGAAGAAGGGAGAAGACGAGAACGCCGAGAACAGAGGGTGATCGGAATCAAAAGCTGATTATTTACGGGGTGTATCAGCTCGGTTCAGATCAAGTACGGATAAATTTTCAACTCTACCAATTATGTCTTGGTTAAAACAACCCATAATTTAAAATAAAAGATGGTGCACGGTTGACATGCCCAAACAGTTCCGGTTCCCAGATAGCCGGAACCGTATTCGAACCGTCCTAATTCGGTTCCCGGATCCCGGTTCTATTCACCGGTTCCGGTTCCATCCGGTTCCTTCACTAGTTAACCTTTTTTTTCCTTTTTGCAGTTTAGTCCAAATCCGTTAGAAAACTAACTGATTTGAATTTTTTAGCCAAATTGGTTAGAAAAATTAACAAATTAAGTTAGTTTCTAAAAAAACTCCGCTGTGCATTTTATCTGAGCGGTTCTAGTGCTTTAAACCGCAATAGACCAAACTGATAAGTACTTAGTTGAATTTCAAGGGTATTTCGAAAAAGATTTTAAATCGCTATTCACCCCCCTCTAGCGGTTCTATACCCTTGTTGCCCTTTGGGACCAACAAGTGGTATCAGAGCATATCCACCAAAAATTATTTTACAAGCTTAACCGCTTGGGTGCTGATCCAATGGCAAACATAAACTCCCATATGATGCAGACATCCAACTCGAATCACTTACCTATTCTTAATGAAGATAGCTTCATCTTCTGGAAAGATAGGATGAAGAAGCACATGATATCTGAAGATCGCAGATTATGGACTGCAATTGTTAATGGACCCTATGTCCCGATGAAGGCTAACCCTGATGCAGGTACTGCTGGACAAACCGCGGAAATCAAGAAGCCGGAAGCTGAATGGACCGAAACTGATCAATGGAATGTGGACTTTGATGGTAGAGCTATGTCCATGCTTGTATCAGCTATTGATCTAAGAACTCACTCAAAGGTTCTAGATTGCAATACCGCAAAGGAAACATGGGATGGCATCATTGACTTTCTGGAAGGAGATGCCGACACCAAGAAGAACCGCCTCTACCAACAGAGAAGGCTCTTTGATTATTTTGTCAAAGACCCAAAGGAATCTCTTCGCCAATGCTATGAGCGGTTCGTGGAAATTGTCAATGTATGCTTCTCTCTAGGGCACAAGTATTCCAATACTGACCTGAACATGAGATTCATGCAATCTCTTGGTAGCAAATGGCTGATCAAAACTACTAACATTGAAGACAACAAAGATCTGGAAGCTCTTGATCTTCGTCATCTTTATGCCATGCTAAGGGTATTTGAATTCAAGCTTGAGGAAGCTCATGAAACCGAAAACAGATTCAAGTCTCTTTCTCTTGCCGCTTTCTACAATGCCACATCTCCAGTTTACAATCCAGATCACCATCAAACCGCATCCAATACTCATTTACAAACCGCTTCTTTTGATCCAAATATTCCAAGATATATTTCTCAAACCGCACCTCCAGAGTATTACCAACCGCCTCATCAACCTTACCCTCAACATCATCAACCCTATTCCCAACCTCAGCAATCTCATCAATCCTACACTCCATCTCAAAATTCCCAAAGTGTAGCATCCAGTTCTACTCAAGTTGACTTTGATGACATGGATGATGACGAGTTTGCTCTCTATGTGAAAAACTACACCAAGTTCAGAAAGAACAGAGCTCAATTCCAATCAGGCGGCCCTGCAAAGTTTGTCCCTCCAACCAGATTCAACAAAGCAGCTGATGCTAAGAAAAGGGATGATCTTGTTTGTTACAACTGCAGACAACCAGGTCATTTTGCCTCCAGTTGTCCCAAACCGCGCTATGAAGCCGCTCCTGCCAAGAAACCGTTCAACAAAAAGTTTTTCAAGAGAAAAGGAATGGTTGCTGAACAAGGAGAACAACCATTAACATGGATGGGTTCTGATACAGATGATAGTGATGAAGATGAAGGAGTTGCAAATCTTTGCCTAATGGGATTTGAAGAAAAGGTTGAAATTGACGAAAGCCTTCCACTGGCACTCCATCAAATGAAGTCAGTTTCACCAAGAACTCCTGAAGCTAAACAAGGCAAAACTCCTACTTCACCAAACTACTCTCCTGAGGATCAAACCGAACAAAGCCATGATGACCAGGTACTTGAACGTGCTAATGTCATTTGTCAACAACACACTGTGCTTAAAAAGGCATATAAATTAATGGATGCGGAACTTGAATATTCCCAAAAAGAGTGCAAGTCCCATAAGGAGGAGATTGAAAAACTCAAGCTCCAAATTGTTGGGATAGCTTCTGTTGTGGAAGAAAACCGCTACCTTAAGGACAGAACCGAAGTACTTAACACCCGAATCCATGATCTTACTGCACAAAGGGATGAACTTCAAAAAGTGACCGATGTGTGGACTAAGTCTGGTGTCACCATGGAACAAATCGTTAATTCACAAATTCTCTCTAAAGAGAAAAGTGGATTGGGATTTAAAACTGATGATGGGTGTAAGTGTCCTTGTCTATGTGCTG
Organism: Campanula takesimana; assembly: GCA_026119855.1. Lineage (NCBI taxonomy): Eukaryota > Viridiplantae > Streptophyta > Magnoliopsida > Asterales > Campanulaceae > Campanula > Campanula takesimana. Next base: position 94,388 of record JAOWBW010000777.1, on the reverse strand, counting down.
AAGGTGGTGTGAAACCAACTGAACAAACCAAAGAAATTCCTAAGGTGAATCATGCTGGTAAAAAGGGCTCAACACAAGAAATTAAAAAGCAAAATTATTTCTATGAGTATCCTAAAAACCAGACTGGGAGAGATCCAAAGTGGAAAGAGAAATCCACAGCAGCTGAGGCAACCAAGGAAGTATTGAGTGATGAACCGCTCCTAGTCGGTTTAAGGAATATCCTGTTATATTTCCTAAAGCCGCACCTAATAGAAAGGTGGAACTCAAGAAGGTTAACTTTGTTAAAGCCAAAACCGCTGACCCAGTAAAACATGATAAACCGAAGGTCAGTAATGGATTTGTAAAACCGCAACCACAACCTGGCTTAATTCATTGTTCTATCTGTGCTGACTTTGGTCATAGTGCTGGTCATTGTCTTTTAAGATTCACACCCAATGCCAAGGGACGTAAAAATCCTAAGGTCAAACAGGTGTGGGTCCCAAAAAGCTGCTAACCCTAGGACCTAAGGAATAAGGGGGACCAAAACCTTTCATGTTTATTTTTCAGATTTCATGTTTTATGGCTGGAACCACTAAGAAGAAGAAGGATCTCTGGTATTTGGATAGTGGATGCTCACGACACATGACTGGAGATTCAGAACTACTCTGCAGTTTCATCCAAATGAAAGGTCCCCCAGTAGTGTTTGGTAACAACAAGAAAGGAGAAACAGTAGGATATGGAGCAATCAAACGAGGAAAAGTGACTATTGAAAATGTGTCACTAGTAGAAGGACTCAAGCACAACCTTCTCTCCATATCTCAGTTTTGTGACAAAGGAATGAACTGCATCTTCACATCAACTAGCTGTTATATCAAAGATGCTTCCTCTGGAGTCACTCTACTGACTGGCAACAGAACAGGTGATGTTTATATAATTGATTTAAGCAAATATTGTTTCTATTGCTGACCTCTGTTTTGTAGCAAAAAATATAAGTGAAAGCAGCTGGTTATGGCATAAGCGGCTCAGCCACTTGAACTTCAAGTATCTAACAAAACTGCACAGGGATGGTCTAGTAAAAGGACTACCCAAAGTGGCTGACCATCATGATGAAAAGTGTAAAGCATGCCAGCTTGGAAAGCAGCCCAAACAGTCATTTCCTAGTAAAACCGCGCCTTCAACGAACCGCTGTTTGCAAATGCTGCACATGGATTTATTTGGACATGTCCCAACCGCCAGTATAGGAGGAAACCGCTATACACTTGTGGTGGTTGATGATTATTCAAGATATACATGGGTGGAAATGATGGCCTCTAAAGATGATACTTATGGCATCGTAACCGCTCTCTTTAGACAGCTTCAAACTCAGAAATTGGATGACATTGTTGCCGTGCGTTCAGATAATGGAACCGAATTTACAAACAATGGTGTTGCCCAATATTGTGATGATCATGAAATTGATCATAATTTCTCTGCCGCTGGAGTTCCACAACAGAATGGAGTAGTGGAAAGAAAGAACAGGACTTTGATTGAAGCCGGGAAGACTATGATTGCAGAAGCCAAGCTTCCCAAGTACTTCTGGGCCGAAGCTGTCAATACCGCATGTTTCACCCAGAACCGCTCCCTCATCATCAAAGTTCACAACAAGACTCCTTATGAATTGTGGAGAGGCAGACCACCCAACATTGCCTTCTTAAAGATATTTGGATGCAAGTGTTACATCTTGTACAATGGCAAAGAGCATCGAGGTAAATTTGATGCTAAGGCTGATGAAGGTATTTTTGTTGGTTATTCTAAACACTCCAAAGCTTTTCGTTGTTTCAATAAGACATCTTTAAAAATTGTAGAGTCAGTCCATGTTACATTTGATGAACATGCTCTCCTTGAGCCACATATGGCTCCAAATGTTGCTAATGATTTTAGTGATTTTGAGACAGGCACTAGACATAGAGCAACTGACAACCATCCAACTCAAACTGCTACATCCAGTTCTTCAGCCGCACCTACTCAAACCGCTGATGGTGTAACTGTTGAACCGCTGTCTTCTGACCCCATTCAAACTGTTGAACCAGTTCCAAATCTAACCTTCAATGAAGATTTCAATGATTATCAGGATGATCCTCCTCTGGAAAATCTTCAAGAAATAGTGGTTCAAGACAACCTCCCTCCTGAAATTAATGAGCATAGAGACCATCCAACTGCCAACGTTATTGGTCCTATCAGTACTGGTGTCCAAACCAGAGGGAGTTTGACTCACAGAGATAATCACAGTTTGTTCTCAACTGCTCTGTTATCTCAGATGGAACCAAATAAGGTAGATGAAGCTCTAAGTGATCCAAGTTGGGTAATTACAATGCAAGAAGAGCTTAATCAGTTTGAAAGATGCAGAGTTTGGACCCTAGTTCCAAGACCCAATGATCATACAGTAATTGGAACAAAATGAGTGTACAGAAACAAGATGGATGAGAATGGTACAATAACAAGAAACAAAGCTAGGTTGGTTGCTCAAGGCTATAGGCAAGAAGAAGGCATAGACTATGATGAAACTTTTGCCCCTGTAGCCAGACTTGAAGCCATAAGATTGTTCCTGGCCTATGCATCCTTCAAGAAATTCAAGTTATATCAAATGGATGTGAAGAGTGCATTTCTGAATGGTGAACTACAAGAAGAAGTTTATGTAGCTAAACCGCCAGGATTTGAAGACAACAAACTTCCAAATCATGTCTTCAAACTCAAGAAAGCATTGTATGGACTCAAACAAGCTCCTAGAGCATGGTATGACACTCTATCTAAATTTCTTATTGAACAAGGCTTCTCTCGAGGTAAAATTGATACAACTCTATTTATAGCTAAACACAAAAGTCATTCATTATTAGTTCAAATATATGTTGATGATATTATTTTCGGTTCTACTTGAGAAGCTAATGAAGAGTAAATTTGAAATGAGTATGATGGAAGAGTTGACATTCTTTCTTGGACTCCAAGTCAAGCAATGCCATGATGGGATCTTTATCAACCAAGCCAAATACACTAAAGATTTGATAAAGAAGTTCGGGCTTGAAACCGCTAAACCAGTTGATACCCCAATGCCTAAGGCCTGCAGTTTGGATCGAGATGAACATGGTAAGAAAGTTGATCAAACTCTCTACCGAGGTATGATTGGCTCTCTACTTTACTTAACTGCTAGTAGGCCAGATATCATGTTTAGTGTTTGTGTTTGTGCTAGATTTCAAGCTGACCCTAGAGAATCTCATGTTATTGCTGTTAAACGTATTATTAGATATTTATGTGGATCTGTTAACCTTGGACTTTGGTACTCCAAAGAATCTTCATTTGATCTATTAGGTTATTCAGATGCTGACTTTGCAGCATGTAAGATAAGAAGAAAGAGCACAAGTGGTACTTGTCAGTTCCTTGGAACGCGGCTTGTGTCATGGTCCAGCAAGAAACAAGCGTCGGTTTCAGTCACAACCGCTGAAGCTGAATATATAGCGGCTGGAAGCTGTTGCTCTCAAATTCTCTGGATGAAACAACAGTTGGAGGACTACGGGATATTTGAACAAAACTGCCCTATCTACTGTGATAGCACTGCTGCAATATCCATCTCCAACAATCCAGTTCAGCACTCAAAAACCAAGCACATCGACATAAGATATCATTTCCTCAAAGACCATGTTGAAAAGAAAAACATTTTTCTAGCAAAGGTGGGAACAGATGATCAAATTGCTGACATCCTCACCAAACCGCTTGAAAATTCCAGGTTCTTTCACTTACGAGGAGAAATGGGCATGTTAGAACTAACTTAAGATATCATATCTATATATATTATTTTTAATATCTTTTGTTTAAGTGATTTGTCTATGCTTAGAAAAGTCATCTAGTGTGCGGTTCTGTCATCATTGAAACCGCATCAATAAATGGTTCGGTACAAGATACTCCATCAAACTGACGAGTCAAAATGAATGAAATCGGTTCTTTCAAAACCGACAAGAAAGCAAAGTCATTCGGTTTAAACATATAAACCACCATCAGATTAGAGAGACATCAGTTTCATGAAAACCGCTGAAGACGTAAGGTAAGTCGGTTTGCTCAATCAAACTGCTCAGGTATGAAATTGCATTTTAGTCCCTACTTTATGTCATATCAATTATAAGGACCCTTTTGCAATTTTCTCTGCCGCATTAAATTCTATGTGACGTGGGACGCCATCTGGAGATAATCGTGCGCCGTTCTCGTCGTTCCATTACCCGAGGAACAGTTAATTGAGTATAAAAGACAAAGTTTATTTCTTTTTACCTTTTTACATTCTTCCTCATTTGCGTATACTCTCTCTCTCTCTCTCTCTCTTCTGCACTCTGTTCTCAACCTCCAATATTTCCCATATTTTTTTCTTTCGATATTTAAAATGGCACCTAAGAAATCATCTGATCCTTCTGCTCCATCTACATCTAAAACTTCCAAAGGCGATATGGTATGATTTCTTGAACCCTTCACTCTAGCATTTCATATTTTTCCGCCATTGTTGTTCGAAAAAGCTTGTTCGTCTTCTCATATTTTTACTTGCTTTTTCTTTCAATTTTTTGGTTGATTATGATTATATATGTTCATATATGCTGGGTTTGATGTTTATTTCATGTCTTTTGTTCAATTTTGAACAATTTTGATTTTTGGTTTTTTTTTTTGGGTGTTCCTTCGTATTTCTCTTGATACTATGTTCTGGGGTTTATTATTTGAACTCGTTATTTTAGAACTTTGTTAGTATCTGCTATTTTCGAGTCTTTTGGTATACTTCTTTCATGTTTTGGTTAAGTTTTGTTTTGCATGTTTATCCCCTGTTCATCATGTTCTTCATGCATTCAAATACTTTTTCAAATTCTTTCCATGTCTAGTTTTGGGTGTTTACCATTTTACCCCTATTTTGCTTCAACCGCCTATTTCATTGTTAGGATTCCTTGTAGCAGTTTGAATGCTTGGTTTATTGAAACTGCTTGCACCAAACTCTTACTAACTTTGATTATTTTTTAGGATGAATCCAACTTTGTACCTGGATCTCAGATCATCAAAGCCGAATTTGATGCCGATGCAGTTGGAAGAAAACTGCTTGCCCTGCTGGAATCGGCAAAACTGCTGCCACTATTCCAATTAGATGAACCGAAGTTTGACAAGAGGCTTTGTGCAGAATTCTTTGACAATGGAATTGTCTGTGAGGTACCCCTTTTGAATGGTAAAGGAGAAGAGATCAGAGACTTAGAGTCTGGGGAAGTGAAGACTGAAAATGCCATCAAGTCCACTGTCAGGACAAAGGATGTAGTTTTATCTGCTTCAAAGGTTGCTATCTTGGCTGGTTGGAGAATTCTGGAATTCTTTCCATCAAACCAGAGTTATTCAGCAGAACTACTGAGGAGCTCTTGGGGGTATCTGTCTTCAACACTAAGTCCACCCCTAAGAAGGAGTTTGGAGAAGTAATGGTGATGTTGTGTGATTTAGTAGACACTGGAGTGATGTGCAAGAATGACAATCACAACAACTTCACTTCTGAGCAGTACAACTACTGCGTGGCTATCTACAAAGGGAAGAATCTGCACTGGCCAAGGATCATCATGCAAGAAATGATCAATGCACTCAGCCGCCATACTTCTGCCAAAGTCGCTGGAAAAACAAAGATCAGAACTCACTGCAGAATCTTAACTAAGTTCCTTCATCAGGATTCTGTGATCTTTAAGGGTTCTGTGGCAAACCTTATGCCGGTGCCATAGCAGATCAAGGCGCTGCTACTAGAGCTAGAGAAGCTGCTCAAACTGCCACCCTGAATAGGCTAGGAGTTAGTCTGGATGAAACTGAGGCTCCGGTTGAGAGGGAGTCTGCGGTTGAGGGGGAGCCTGCAATCCCTGCGGCTCAACCCAGGGAAACCGCGGCTCCAAGAAAGAAGAAAGCCAAACTTACTGAAACTTCCAAACCCTCATCCATTCTTCCTCCAAAACCGTCCTTACCAAAATCCTTCCTCATTCTATCCAATCCCTCTTCTGAACCGCTTCCACCTTACTCTAAACCAATTCCTTTCACTAAATCAACTCCTCCTATCCCTTCTAAACCTCAGATAAAACCCCTTTCCCCAATCAAGCCTAATGTTGAAAAATCCTTGAACTTTGCACAAGATGTGAATCTGTTGAGAAAACTGAAAGCCTCCACCTCTGAACCCAAACCTATCTCACCTCCAAAATCCCCTCTCAAACTGCCAACTGTTCAATTCACTGAAGAACAGTTGCAGCTAATCTTTTCTACCCTTCCCAACCTTAAACCCTCCACTCAAACCGAGCCTGAGCAGACCGAAGTGTCTGAGGCTGCGGTTCCAGTTGAACAAGCCGAGGTATCTACAAGTGCGGTTCAGCCTGAGCAAACCGATGAGTTTGAGGCTGAAGTATTGCCTGAGCAGACTGATGTGTCTGAGGCAGTTCAAGATGAACCTAAGCAAGATGAGGAAAATCTTGAGGTTCAACCACTGAAGAAGAAGAGAAGGTTGGTAAAGAAATATGATTTTGTGGAGCACTGGCAATCAAGGCCACTTGGTGCAGTGGACTTCACTGAAGCTCATGACAAAAAGGATCACTCACCCAGTGAAGGCCCATTTGCAAAGGAGTTGAGAGAAAGAGCTGAAATGAGAAAGGCTGGAATAGACCCCATGCTGGTTGAAACCGCTACTCCTTCATTGAAGCGAAAGCTAGAGTTTGACTCACCAGAGCACACTCCTTCACCTTCTGAATCCCCTACACTGCCTTTTGCTTCAGCAGTTCAACCGTCGGCTCAACCGCAACTGATCAACATCTCTGCCCCTTCGGTTCTGCCTGAGTTCACAGTTGCAGTTAGGTCTCCCAAACCGCGTGGTTTGAAAAGGAAGTGTGCACAGGACATTGCGGGTTACCTGAAGAGGTTTAGAGCTACTACTTCCAAAGCCAACCGCCATGGAGCCATCATTAGAGCCGCCAACAAGCATGAAGAGCAACGACTCTAGTCTGGTCGTCCTAATCCTTTTGCAATCTTTCCAGCCGATGAGTCTCAAGCTGCTTCAGATCAACTGATTGCTTCAACTCTTGATCAAATTATTGAAGATCTGGCAGTTGAGTTCATCTTCTCTCTCTGCTCTCACTTTTTCTTTAGAATAAACTGCACTGTATTTCCTTATCTTTATAGATGGCAGTTCTCTCCTTTCACTTCCATTCCTCTCTCTAATACCCAACTTCTTTCCATTTCCCCCTCTTTTCCCTACACTTCATTTTCTATCATTCCTCTCCCTTCCTCCCTTTTTGAAACTGATCCAGTCAAGATTCAGTTTGTTCTGGATTCTTTCTTTACCCAATCTGCATTTCTTTCCTCTCTGCCCTTCCTTGTTGATGCCATTAAGAGGGAGAATGATGTTGACCCTCGGATTGGGAGAATGGAATTCAAAATTGAAACCCTTCTGGAGAACCAGCTCAAGTTAGAACAAAAGCTTGAAACTTTGAATGAGCTGACTTCTCTCAGACTTGAAGCGGCCCAAGAAATGAATGAGGCTCTGGAGAAGAAGTTAGACCAACTAGCCGATCTAACGGTTTCATCAACTGACTACTTAGTTCAGTATGCCAACGACCTGAAAAAGCTTTCTGAGAAAATCTTAGAGAAGGTAAATGAACCGACCCATCTACGTCTCAAGTCAGCTGAATATGTGTTTGAAACCGCCAGCATAGTTGAGCCTTTTGATGCTACTCAAACCTCTGTCAAAGCCGCCGCCAGGGTTCCTGATAGAACTGATTAGAATTCTTTCTATCTTTTGTAAATCAGTTTTTGCCTTTCATTATTTTCCTTGTAATTTGTAACTTCTAAAACCTTTAAAAGGATTATAATGAAAATGAATGCATTGCATCCAATATTCCAAAACTTTGTTTATTCAAACTACTTGTTTGTGGAACAATGCATTTCTAAAAACTCATGCACTATTCATCATGAAAAATTTTCTAAGTGTATGTGTTTTAAACATTCAGTTTAAACATGCATATCTGATTTTCATAATCATATCTCTTTATATGCATCTGAATGAATTTCTTATCTACCTGTTTTTCATTTCCTTTGTCTTTGATAGATTAGAAATCTATGGTATAGCATTGTGTGTGCATTTGACTTGGGACATGCAGTTTCAATACATACTCATCTGAGCATGTTCTTACCAAGTACAATGTTTGCTCTATCATAGTGTGGTAATGGCATCAATCAAATAGGGGGAGATTGTTAGGATTCATTGTTAGTACACCCACCTGATTTGATTGACCCATTCCACGTGTCTTTTTATGGACTTTAGGTTTACATGTAATGAAGTTTTACTTCAATTTTTAGACAAGTCCATTTCTAGATTTTTAGTAGTTAGGCTGAGTTATGATCGGTTTATTCATAGCGGTTTAGTGTCCCTCAAGCCGCCATCTTCAACCGCCAGCATGGTGCCTTAAGTCCTTCATCAAACCGCAGTTTGTGTCTTTGATGAAACCGCATTTCAAGTTCATTCATGAAACCGCACATGCATTCATTCATGAAACCGCACATGCATCTGGTGGAACCGCCGACCAAGAAATTGAAGAAGTTATTGCTGTCATTTACTCCTTGAAGACAAACATTCGCTTTTCAACCGTAAATGAATGACTGGTGACTTGTCCTTAAACTTCAAGTCATGGTTCAGTTATTCTTGGAATGTCGGTTTGTCTCACTTTTTGAAAAGTTACCGTTGTACTTTTCCAACAACTAAAAGGACAATGTCAGGTAGTGATCCAACAACTTCCTGCCACAAAGCAAAAGCAAAGGACGACAGTGACAGGTCAACCAATGGGATTGTGACAACGCATAAAACCGCCATACAATGACTCACCTCATTGTCCAACGGTCACTAATGCCTTCACTATAAAAAGCCTTCATTTTTCAACAATGAAGGTTGCTGAGCTTCAAAGAGAATATCCCAAGTATTAAAGTTTGCTTTGAAGATTGAAAACCCAGATACTCATATCTTCATCATCTCCTTAGTAAACCCAGAGTTCTTCATTAAAGCTTTAAGCCTTCAAATCATCACAACTCAGCCTTGCACAGAAAGTAATCATTTGCTCACCATCACTTAGATATTTTGAGCTCTTGATTTCTTTCCACACTACACACCCGGAGTATATTTTCTTATAGATTATATACCTCGAAAACACAGGTTGTTATAATAGCATTGTTAGGTTAGATTGTTTATTTAGAGTTTGGATTCTTTTGTAATCTTGTAAAAACTCCTCTAAATCAATACAAGTCTAGTAGCTATTAGAAAATCTTAGGCTAACCACCTAGGTAGAGGACGTAGTTCTTTCAAGAACGAACCTCTTCAAATTGTGTGTCCTTGATCTTTATTTTCTGTCTTGTCATTTACATTTATGTTTATGAGCTTTAGTTACTTTTATGTGAAATGACTTGATAAATGATTTGCATACTTTTGTGATACTTCAGTTGTGCCTTGTCATTTGCATCATTCCTTTTTCAACCACTTAAACCGCCCAACTCTTTATAATTCAGTTTCGACAAAACCTCAAAACTCCGCTGTGCATTTTATCTGAGCGGTTCTAGTGCTTTAAACCGCAATAGACCAAACTAATAAGTACTTGGTTGAATTTCAAGGGTATTTCGAAAAAGATTTTAAACCGCTATTCACCCCCCCTCTAGCGGTTCTATACCCTTGTTGCCCTTTGGGACCAACAGTGTCTAACGGCTATAAAAGGACACGTGCTCCACTCAATGAGCGACAGCACATCCGTCCTTTCTCTGACTCACCAAGGATTTTCAACGGCTAGTTTTTGGGGCTCTACTATAAATACCCCATAACTTCAACCATTTGAAGCTGTTAAGAATTTCAAGAATTTCTCTCTCAAGCATTTGTTGAAGATTTGAAGATTGCCTTTGTTATTTCCAGAATTCTCAAGAACATCTTCATATCTTCATCATTAGACCAGATCCTCAAGCGATAACACTTTAGTTTTCTCGTGCTCTCAATCTCAAAGATCTAAAGAGCCTTGAATCTAAAATCACACACGCACCTCTTTAAGTTTGATCACTTAGATCTTTCTTTTAGAGATACACCGGTTATTGTCTAGGATTTGTTCTTTCATAGAATATTAGATCTTGAGTTAGTGTATAAGCTCAAAAAGGATTGTTATTTGTAACACTCTCTCATTATATAAGATCTCCATTAGAAATCCAAGACTAACCATCTTGGTAGAGGACGTAGATCATTTTCCCGATCGAACCTCTCCAAATAGCGCGTACTTAATATCTTGCTATTTCCTTTCAAGTCATATCATATCTAACTATTTGATTGTTTATTCATTGTAGATTGATTGATTGAACTGTGTTGTGTTTGTTATATCATTTGCCTTAGTTTATTATTTCACCCACTTTGAGCCACAATACTTAGAGTGTGTGTGCGCCCCCTTTATCATACTTTGCGCCTATTTACATTACTAAATTCCGCTGTGCATTTCACTCACTCACATAGGCGCATATCATAACGCTTATTTGATAAATTGCGCATTTGCAATTGGGTTTATCAAGGGTACGAAAAGAATTTTAAAACAGCTATTCACCCCCCCTCTAGCTATTTTTTATACCCTTGTTGCCCTTTGGGACCAACAAGTGGTATCAGAGCAAACACCTTTATAAAACACTTTTGTTTTTCAAGCTTAACAGCTTGGGTGCCGATTCTAAATGGCAAACTCAAAACCTATGGCAACTGCAAACTACACTCACGTTCCGGTCTTTGATGAAGATCATTTTGACGTGTGGAAATTCAGCATCTTAACTCATCTCAACTCAATCGATGAAAGACTTCATGACACCGTGGTTTATGGACCTTACATCCCTATGAAAGCGAATCCAAATCCACGCACCAATGCTGTTCAACCAACCATCAAGAAACCAAGGGAAGAATGGACTGAGGAAGAAACAAGAAGAGTTGCAAATGATGGCAAAGCTAGAAACATTCTCCTAAGCACTCTAAGCACGGCTATGAAACAACAAGTCATGCATTGTGCCACTGCTAATGAGCTATGGGACGCTATTGAAGAGCATATAGAAGGAGATACTGTTTGTAAGGAGAACAAGAAATATGAAGTGTAAAAGAGATTCAATAATTTCTCTCAACTCCCAGGTGAAACCTTAAGACAAACTTATGAACGCTACTGTGAAATTATAAATCTATGCATTTCACTTGGCATGAAGTTTTTTAACAAAGATTTGAATGTCAATTTTCTCCAAGCTTTTGGATCAAGATACCTACATAAATCCAGCGCTCTTGAAGACGCCGGAACTTTAGATGTATGGACTTTAAGGAACCTTTATGCAAATCTCAAAGTTTATGAGCTCAAACTCCAACGAATCAGTGAAACTGAAGGAAAGTCAAAATCCATAGCAATGGTGGCGCATAGAGAAGTGCATGCGCCTGCGCCGGTTCAAGAAGAGAAAAGTTCCGATCCCAAAATTTCTACCTCTGAGCTATTAGACATGGATGATGAAGACTTCGCTTTATTTGTGAAGAAATTTCAAAAGTTCAGAAAATTCTCAAGACCCGGCTCAACCAGCAAATTTCAAGGATCTACCAGCAGAGCTCCTCCAAAGTTCACGAGGAGCAGTGATTCAAAAAGAAAAGAAGACCTTGTTTGTTTTAATTGCAAGAAACCAGGACGCTTTGCTTCAAGCTGCCCAACTCCAAAATTTGAATATATGCAGAAGAAGAGCAGCCATACTCCCAAGTTCAGTCCCAAATTCACTCGTCACAAGGGAATGCTTGCTGAAGAAGAATAACCAGCAAATGAGCAGAACACTTGGATCGAAAAAGACTCAGATGAGAGCGATGAAGATTTCGATGATGGACTCGTTTGTTTGGTGGCAAATGATGATGAAGTTAATACTTATGATTCAGATGATGACTTCTCCAAGGATGTTCCTGATATGAATGTCTTGAATAAACCTATCAAGAAATCTGCAGGTTTTCAAGAAGTAAAAAGGAAGAAAGGACCAACCATCAGCGAGCTCGTTGAATAAGGATTTCTCACTCCGGCTCAAAGCGATGGTGGATTGTTATTCTCACGATGTGATCTAAGTGCAAGGAACAAGTTGAGAAAAGGAGCTTACATCAGACCTCAAGTTGAACCAACTGCTCCAATCTCCAAGATCAATGATGATGAAGTGATTGCTGAACAAGAAAAAATGTTAAAAAAGGCTGAAAAGGTAATCACTAGATTTGATAATATGAAGGAAGATTTAGCACTTTAATGTGATGAAATTTCCCAGCTTAAGACCGAGAAATCTCTACTTAAATCTGAACTCACCCTCCTTAAGGAGCAGATAAAGAGCATGACTCCTCTTACTATCAAAAACACTTTTCTAACATAACAGAACTCACTTCTTAAAGTTTAAAATGATGAATTGGTTGCTCAAATTACTGATTTTAAAAAGATTACAAATGAGTGGTCAAATTCTCGTGTCACTATGTAGAATATATTTGAGTCCCAAAAAGTCAGTGGTGATAAAAGTGGCTTGGGATTCTCATCAACTAGTGACAACTTTAAATGTGATATCTGTGCTGAAAGAGATAGTGAATTTACAAACCAGCAAACTTTTAAAATTCCCAAGGAAAAACATTCTAATTCAATGGGTAAAGGACAGGAAAAAGTCAAGAGACAAACATTCCATTTATGTCTACCCAACGAAGCAATTTGGGAAAGCTAATGGGAAAGATATAGCTACAGATGAATCATCCTCTAGCAAAATCCCTCTTGAAACAAAGCACGCTCCTTCTCCGAGTGCTCATTATGCGCCTAGGAGCCACGCGCCTCATCGCCGTGCGCCTCCTAGACCTATGCGCCCTCCTAGATCAAGCGCTCCAAATTTTCAAAAGAAGGATTTTGTTAAGGCTAGTCCATCTTACCAAAAAAAGAATGCTATCCCAAAGAAAAGTAAAGAGTTTGTGAAAACTCATGTGATTGGTGACTTTCATCATTGTTCCATTTGTGATTGTTCAAGACACATGACTGGAGATGAATCCTTATTAGAAGATGTCCATGAAGAAAGAGGTCCCTCAGTAACATTTGGTGATAATAACAAAGGTCAAGTCGTTGCATATGGAAAGCTCAAGAAAGACAAAGTGTGCATTGAAAGAGTCTCTCTCGTCGAAGGGCTCAAGCACAATTTATTATCCATATCTCAATTCTGCGACAAAGGATTAGAATGCCATTTCACCTCAACTCAATGTCTTATCAAGAACGGCAAAACTGGAGCTAATTACTCACGGGATATCGTAAGACAAATATTTACATTATTGATTTCCATAGTATGAACTCTAGTACTAATTTTTGTTTTGTAGCTAAAAGTGTGAGCGAAAATAGTTGGCTGTGACCAAGCGCTTAAGTCACTTGAACTTCAAATATCTATAAAAACTCAGCAGGAATAACCTTGTTAAAGGACTTCCCAAGGTTGCTGATCATCATGACAAGAAGTGCGCCGCGTGTCAACTTGGCAAACAACCGAAGAAATCTTTCTCCAGCAAGACCAATCCTTCAACTTCTAGATGTTTGCAACTGCTTCACATTGATCTATTTGGACCAGTCACCACCGCAAGTATTCGAAAGAACAAGTATACTCTAGTTGTGGTGGATGATTACTCAAGATATACATGGGTGGAAATGATGATCTCAAAAGACGATTGTTACGACATTTTGACCACCTTATTCAGACTGCTCCAAACCCAAAAAGAAGATGACATCGTTAGTGTTCGATCTGACAATGGAACAAAATTCAAGAACAACGGTGTTGCTCGATATTGCGACGATCATGGGATAGATCACAACTTCTCAACCGCTGGAGTTCCTCAACAAAATGGTGTTGTGGAAAGAAAGAATAGGACGTTGATTGAAGCGGGAAAGACAATGATAGCTGAAGCAAAATTGCCTAAGTACTTTTGGGAAGAAGCTATCAACACAGCATGTTTTACTCAAAATCGTTCCCTCATCAACAAACTTCACAACAAGACTCCGTATGAACTTTGGTGTGGTAGAACTCCCAACATTGCATTCTTCAAGATCTTTGGTTGCAAATGTTATATCCTCTACAACGGAAACGAACATAGAGGTAAATTCGATGCCAAAGCCGACGAAGGTATTTTTGTTGGGTATGCCAAACATTCTAAAGCTTTTCGCGTTTTTAATAGATCTACATTAGTGATAGTTGAATCTGTACATGTTACATTTGATGAACATTCTCTCCTTGAGCCACATTTGGCTCCAAATGTTGCTGATGATTCTGTTGAGTTTAATGATACAGGTGCTGCTATTTATATTGCGCCTACTCAAAATCAGAATCTATCAACTCAAGGAAATCCATCCACATCAGTTGCGCCTAACTCCTCATATGGCGCGCCAAATGGATCAACAGCTGCGTCTCACTTACATGTTGCGCCTCTTGATTCCTCTCATGCGCCTATATCTACAGCTGCATCTGGTGTAAACCCAAGTTTCAACTCTACACCAATTCAACCCCCAAATTTTGATGATTTAGAATCTGGTGAAGATGTACCAATTGAAGACTTTCAAGTTACTACGACTCAACCTAACTTACCTCCTGAAATTCGTGAAGTTAGAGGTCACCCAATCAATAATATCATTGGTGATCTAAACGTTGGTGTTCGTACAAGGAGAGCTACAAACTTTGATGCTTACACTGCTTTTATCTCTCAAATTGAACCGAAGAAGGCTGATGAAGCGCTCCAAGATCCTAATTGGGTTGTTGCAATGCAAGAAGAACTCAATCAATTTGAACGATGTAAGGTTTGGACTCTTGTTCCAAGACCAAATGATCAAGGAATGATTGGTACGAAATGGGTGTTCAGAAACAAGATGGATGAGAATGGAACCATCACAAGAAACAAAGCAAGATTGGTTGCACAAGGCTATAGGCAAGAAGAAGGAATTGATTACGATGAAACTTTTGCGCCCGTAGCAAGACTTGAAGCTATCAGATTATTTCTAGCTTACGCCGCTCACAAGAACTTCAAGTTATATCAAATGGATGTGAAGAGCGCGTTTCTAAATGGTGAACTCTAAGAACAAGTCTATGTTGCTCAACCACCTGGGTTTGAAGATTCACAATTTCCAAATCATGTGTACAAACTCCAGAAAGCTTTGTATGGACTCAAGCAAGCACCAAGAGCATGGTACGATACACTATCCAAGTTTCTCATCGAAAAAGGCTTCACTCGCGGTAAAATTGATACAACTCTTTTCTTTGCCAAACATAATGGTCATAAATTACTTGTTCAAATTTATGTTGATGATATTATATTTGGTTCTACTAATGAATTATTGTGCAAGCGCTTTGAGAAACTAATGAAGAGCAAATATGAAATGAGCATGATGGGAGAACTCACATTCTTCCTCGGGCTTCAAATCAAGCAATTGAATGAAGGCATATTTATCAATCAAGCCAAATATACAAAGGACTTAATCAAGAAATTTGGACTTGAGAACGCCAAAGCATATGATACTCCAATGGCCACCGGCAACAAACTCGACAAAAATTTAAAAGGTAAATGTGTTGATCAAACGCTCTATCGAGGTATGATTGGCTCGCTCCTTTATCTTACTGCTAGTAGGCCCGATATTATGTTTAGTGTTTGTGTTTGCGCTCGTTATCAATCTGACCCTAGAGAAGCACACTTAATTGCTGTGAAACGTATTATAAGATATCTTTCCAGTACTGTTAACCTTGGACTTTGGTACACCAAAGATTCAAACTTTAAACTTGTAGGTTATTCAGATGCGGACTATGCAGCGTGCACAATTGATAGGAAAAGCACTAGTGGCACTTGTCATTTCCTCGGATATCGACTTGTGTCATGGGCGAGTAAGAAACAAGCTTCAGTATCTGTCTCAACAACCGAAGCTGAATATATCGCTGCGGGAAGTTGTCGCTGTCAAATACTATGGATGAAGCAGCAATTGGTGGACTATGATATCATTGAAGAAAATTGTCCCATCTACTGCGACAACACTTCAACAATTACGGTTTCTGAAAATCCTGTCATGCACTCAAAGACCAAACACATTGACATCAAATATCACTTCCTCAAAGACCACGTAGAGAAAGGCAATATTCATTTGGAACACATGGGAACCGACTATCAAATCGCTGACATTCTAACGAAAGCACTTGACGCGAAACGGTTCATCTTTTTAGAGGTGAAATGGGTATGCTTGAACTCAACTAATTTCCTTATAGTTTTGTTATTACTAATGATTTTATGTTTCGTTGAGTTATGAGTATATAAGGTTCAAATGATAAATCATTTCAAGTTTCAAGGAAACTCTGCGCGCCCAATACATTTGCGCGCCCTACACTCAATGCGCGCCCAACTCTTATGCGCGCCTCACTCCCTATGCGCGCCTAGCATTCAATGCTTCTTAAATCATTCTGCGCGCCTAGATGATCTTATGCGCCTCCCATGCGCTCATTAAATGTTTGCGGCTCAATCAATGCTCAAAATTTATTATTTCAATGATTGAACGTATTCAATTTTCACAAGTACCAGATATGTTGTTTCTGTTCATTTATTATAGGAATTTCTGTCTTTTGACATTCCATAATTGTTCAAGGGTATTTGTGCAATTAATTTTTCCCTCGTTTTACGTTTTTCGAAAAATTTTATTTTCTGGGGATTTATTTCTTGCACCCCAAACTTACACTAAAACAGATGTTTTTGGGGTTTGTGCAAAAATTAGTCAAAATTGCTCATACACTTAAAGGGAAAGTGGAGCAGTTTTTTCCTTACCCAAAATGTCACATCAGTGTACCTTTGTGTCATTCAGCATTAATTGTTCACGTCACATCTCATAATCCCTCATAAATGCGCCGTCCTTTTTTTTGCCATAATGAGCCGAAATTTTTCCTCATAAATGCCCATCTCTTCATCTTCTCCTTTTCTAGAAAACTCAACCCTATATATTTGACTTCATACATTTTCTTCATCATTGCCTACTCTCTCTCCCTCTCTTCTCACTCTCTCTAACCCATTCCAGTCTCTTTCTCTTCCCCGTATCTCTCTCTGTCTCTCTTTATTTTCTTCTATTTTTATCTCTCTATATAAATCTATGGGTCCTAAGAGAACTACAAAGACTCCACAAGACGAAATGGTATGGATTTCTAACCTTAATCTCCTAAATTTATGCATTTTCTTCACATTTTTTCCGTCATCTCTGTGTTCGTCGTTTTTCGAAAAACCCGGATGAGTTTATCTTGATAAATTTTGCTTCGGTGATCCGTTTTCGAAATCGTTTGTTAGGTTTTGTTCGTATTGTGATTTAGATTCTTTATAACTAAACTTTTCAACGATCAATTCGCTATTTGTTGCGAATCTGAAGATTTCTCATTTTTGAACTTTTCGAATTTTCGGATTTTTGAATCCATTTTCTAGAATTGTTGTTGATTTTTACTTGTTTTGGTTTACATTTTTGTGATCCTTGCGTTCATGCGGTCGTTTTGGTATATTGTATGCTTGATTTGGTGAAGTTTCACGAATTATGTGTTCTTGGTGTTCTTGATGTTCTTCAAGCACTCAAGCATGTTCTTCGTGTTCTTCGTTATTTTTGCATGACTTGGGTTTCAAAATTTTCAAAACTTGTTTTTCAAAATTTTCATATTTTGATTCTTAAAACTTGCATATACATGTTTGATATGTGTTTGTGTGTTTTCGTGTGTTTTTATACTTAGTATGAATTTTACATAGATATGCGCCTAAGTGTTGATTTATGCGCCTAGTTGGTTATGCGCCCTATGACCTTATGCACCTTTCTTTATTCATGCGCCTAATAATTGTATGCGCCCTATGCAAATAAAAATGTTATGCGCCTCAATCAACTTATGCGCTTAAAGCCATTATGCGCTTAAACATTTTATGCGCCTAAATTTTACTTAGTCAAATTTTTATGTTTAATTTTTCCTTAGTATTTTTCATAGAACCATGATATGCGCCTCGTATTTGTATGCGCCTACAACATATATGCGCCTAATAATAGTATGCGCATGCTATTCCTTATGCGCCTATATATTTTCCTGCGCCTACTCCATACTTAGCTCATTTTATGATTCTATGCGCATTATACACTCCTAACTTAAATCATTGTTATGTTTTCAGGATCCTGCAAATTTCAGACCCGGTGAGACGATTGATCTTGCTGAGCTCTCTCTTGATCCAATGGGGCTTGAAATTCTCTCAACCCTTCACACCGGTGGACTCACTCCTTTATTCACGCTGGATCAACCATTCTATTCTCCGCTCCTTGTTGATGAATTTTTCTCAACAGCAGCTCTAGTTGAGACTCCAGCTGATGGATACGTGCGCTACAGGATATGAGCCACCGTTCAGAATGTTGCTATAACTATCTCTACGGGCACAATCAAGAACATAGTGAGTTTCAGCACTACTGGCCCTCAGGGTATTGCTGGTCAACCAAACTCTTACTCAGTTGCAGCTCAGAATACAGTGGCGCGTACTTATCTCAAAGTCCCTACTCTTCTGAACAACATAAAAAAAGTTAAGATAAAAGATGGTGGTGATCTGCTCGCTCATATAGCGCATCTTGTTGATGCTTCAATCGTGTTCAAAACCGGCAATGTGAATAGATTCACCGTGGAGCAGTGGGAGTATACTGCTGCCATCATGGGAAAGACTAGACTAAATTGGCCTCAGATTTTGTTCAAAACCTTGTCTGACCAAATTGATAAGTATAACAAGAACAAGTCTGATGGGAAGACGAAGTTCAAAACTCACTGCAGAATACTCACAAAATTTTTCTCACTTATCCTGCCCTTGCCAAATTCCTTAATGAGAACCCTGCTTATAAAACTGATGATGTTCCAGTTTTTGGGAAAGACAACCTTGTCTTGAAGAGGCGCAGGAAGCGCATGGAAAAGCGTGCGCCTAGGGTAAAGGGTGCTCAGTTGGTTGATGAAGCCACTGAGTCAGATGAAGATGCAGATGGCGTAGAAGAAGGCGCATAAATTGAAGCAGTACCTCGCGCAGAACCAAAAGTTGTTCCAGGCGCAGAAAAGGGCAAAGGCAAAAGGGTTGCTGAAGGAACAAGCAGACCCCCTAAGCGCCCAAGATCTGAAACAGAAGAAGAGAAGGAACTTAAACGCGCTAAAGAAGCCAGTAGACTGGAAGCGCAGCAGAAAAGGGATGATGACTACAAGTTGAAACAGGCTGCTGAGTTATCAAAGTCTGAAAGGCGCAAAGGTGTAGGGTCTAGCGCTGATGTACGCGCGCCTGCCACTAATGCGCCTCCTACTGTTCAAGCGCCTACCACCACTCCTGCTACTCTATCTTTAGAACGTCAAAGTCTTAGAGACCAAATATCAGCTGATTTATTTGGTGAACTTAGTAAAGATACCGCTCAGGGGGAGCCAGATCCCTCAAGGCGCAAATCACCTCCTTTTGCGCCCCAATCAAATCCTGAAGAACCCTCTTCCAGCGCAGATTATCTACCTTCTCCTCATGCGCTCCGTACTTCTCCTGCGCCTCCTCCTCCCACTCCTGACATGAGTGTAGTTATTTCACTACTACAGCAACTCCAGCAAGGCCAAGCTCAGATGAATTCACAGTTAGAGCTTCATACCTCCATGCTTACTCAGCAAGCTGATGAGATTGCTGCCATTAAGGGGGAGATGGTGCGCATAGATGCGAATATCAAGGACAAACATTTTCTTACTCCTCAACAATGGAATGACGCTATAGATCAGATGAATGCACTTTTCAAAGGTACTCTTGCCTCCCTTCATGAGCGCATAGATGGTGGCATCAAACTCACTGATGGCCAAGATTTCATTAATGCTATAAGGGAAGTAGAGTTGAATATAGCGGGTGACATAAGGAAGTTGTTTGAGATGGTGGCTGGAGATGGCCAAAAACTGCTGAGTGTTGTTGATAAACTCAAAGAAGTTAAGGATGAGCTAGAAATCCTGGGCTTAACTGTTTATGGTGCTGATCCTGGCGCAGAACCTAAAGCTTCTGAAACTCATGCGCCTACAGCTCCTGAAACTCCTGCGCCCTATTCCAGCTCTGCTCCTGCGCGCATATTGACATTAATTCACTACTTTCAAAGATTGATGTCTTGAAGGAATTAGTTGTCACTCACTTCAATGCCGCGCATTCCAGTGCAGACAGGTGCACAGATAGAGTTTCCGCTGATATACTTACTGCCCAAGCTGCTATTGAAGCTAACTTCCAAGCCTTCACTGAAAACTTTTCACAACAGCAATCTATCACTCAGCGCACCATTGATGAGTATCAGAACATCAATGTGGATCATTTGCACTATATTAGAGATGGTGTCACTGATACTTACGGTGTTGTAAACCGATGTCACCAACTTTCCAAACAAATCCAGCGCTCCGTTTCAGAAATAGAAGAAGGATTGAAGGATGACGACGCGCCTCCTCCCAACCCTTAGTTTTTGATTTGTTTGTAAGTTAGAACTCTTTTTGTAATTAGAATTCATTTTTTTAGTGATTTAGTGCTTACATGTTTTAGCACCTATTTTGATTTTGTTCTGTTCAATACTTGTAATCTGTAACTCTTACACCTTGAGTATTAATGAGAACAAAACATCACTTTTATTTCAAAACTTGTTCACTCAAACTTCTTGTTTGTAGAACATTGAATGTTGTTTAAAATCATATGCATCATATTTGAACTGTGCTTCATATTTTCATGCATTGAGTTTAAACTTTGTTTAAACACATTTCATAACTATATCATTTTGAATGTGTTATAAACTGTCATTTCTATCTTTCCATTTGTAATACTTTATCTTTATTAGGATAGATTAGAAATCTATATCTTGGACTAGTGTGTGCATTAACTTGAGACATGATTTACCAATTTCATTTATTTGGACATGTTATTATCAAGTATAATGTTTGTCCCTGATATAGTAGGTAATGGCATCAATCAAATAGGGGGAGATTGTTGGGTATGCCCACTTATATCTCAGTTTCAATGTAATAGGATTGATTAGATTTGATTGATCCATCACCTAAGTTTTATTTCATGGACTTTAGACCCACATGTAAGAAGTATTTGTACTTCATTTTTTAGGTTGTCCATTGTAATAGAATAGGCTTAGGAATAGGGCAAGAAGATCAAGATTCAAGAAAATCACACTTTGAGTTTGAGTCACGCGCCATGCGCCTCACCCATGCGCCATGCGCCTCCTTAAGCGCACGCATGAGTATGCGCCTAGAATAGCTCATGCGCCTCAGATGACTCAGAACGCGCATACGCTACACGCCTCTCTTAGCTCACGCGCCTTATAGTGATTTATTCACTCAGTGATTTAATGAAAGATTCAAAGACTTGAAGAGATTCAAACTACGCCAATGATCCAGCGGTGGTTAAATAACACGTATGCACCCGCATCTAAGGACACCTGTCCATAACGGTCATATTTGTGTTATGTGTCTAACGGCTATAAAAGGACACGTGCTCCACTCAATGAGCGACAACACATCCATCCTTTCTCTGACTCACCAAGGATTTCCAACGGCTAGTTTTTGGGGCTCTACTATAAATACCCCATAACTTCAACCATTTGAAGTTGCTAAGAATTTCAAGAATTTCTCTCTCAAGCATTTGTTGAAGATTTGAAGATTGCCTTTGTTATTTCCAGAATTCTCAAGAACATCTTCATATCTTCATCCTTAGCCCAGATCCTCAAGCGATAACACTTTAGTTTTCTTGTGCTCTCAATCTCAAAGATCTAAAGAGCCTTGAATCTAAAATCACACACGCACCTCTTTAAGTTTGATCACTTAGATCTTTCTTTTAGAAATACACCGGTTATTGTCTAGGATTTGTTCTTTCATAGTGTTAGTAGTGGTGCCCTAGGCACGTTTAATAAACGTTGTAATTGTTATCATTTATTTCATATCAATAAAGAGATGTTTTGATTATTATTGTTGTTCATGTTTACTTATAATAATCTCCGTCCCTAGTACTTGTTAAGCACTAGTATAAAGGCTAAATGATCATGGGAATATCATGTTAGATTTATGGGTACTTGTTTGGAACAAGGTACTGGACATGACCCGCTTTATGAGATTTATGTCATGGTCTATGTCATACATATATCTCATATTAGTTATGTCATTTGAATCCTTAGACATGAAGTTATTATAGTCTTCCACTTGATGAACATTATGTTTGACATATTCAAACGCTACTTTTAACAGAGTAGTTATAAAGGGTATGATTGGCATAATCGGATTCACGCAGGGAAGAATAATAAGCTAAATGGATTTGTCCCTCCTCGGAGAGATGTCAAGCTTGGGCCTCTCGTAGGAATGATGTTGATGAAATGTTCGGCCAGACTCAAATGAATTGATTGGATCAATGTCATTTGGATTATCAACATATTCGGAATCGAGAAAGTATTGAACAAAACAAGTTGACCGTTTGACCATGACTTGTGTTCAATGACATCGTGGACAAAGGGATTATGACATATTCTAAGAGGAATGCGAACTTGTATCTAGTTATACTATTTGGGTAGGTATGACGGTTTGCTAGAACCTAATCATATCTTATGGTTTCATGTTTGAACCCATTGCCAACTTAGTATAATCCTAGAGGGTCACACACAATAGAACGAATCTTTAAAAGGACTACATTGGAATTTTGGAAATTCTGGACTTTCTGAGAAGTGGGCGACCGCACAGTATGGACTGGGCGGCCGCACACTTATCTCAGTTTTGTACCAGTTTTGCTTCAGATAGTTGTGCGACCGCACAAAGGCTTTTGGGCGGCCGCACAGTACTGTCGGGTGGCAGATTCCTAATTTGATTAGGAAACGAATTTTGGACAGATTTTAACACAAGTTTCCTATTTGGAATAGGTCATACTTGTGTATAAAAGACCAAATTCGGCCAGCACTCAATGCTAATGATTTTGTGAGTCTCAAAGAGTTTGAGAGAGGGTTTATTTTGTTCCAAGACATTCTTGGTTGAGGAACAAAATAATACACAAAATAAATTCCATATAGTTCTTTTGATTGTGAAAAGTGTTTCACAATTTGGTCTAGCAACCAAGATCAAAGAAGCTCCTTTGACATTCGTTCGAAGTGTGGATACCGCTAGAGGGTGAAAATCATCATCTTCAAAGTTCGTGTTCAAGCTTTGTGATCGTGATCAAGTCTTCAAACCTCCACCAAAGACCAAGAGAATTTGATAGCCATCAAGGGTTAGTTTATTCCTTTATTATCATGTCGTATTTGGTTTAATCATATGAACGGATCTATGGGCTTTGGGTTTCAAAATTTTAAATGCTAATTTCCGCTGCGCATGTTTGATCGAAACCCAACAGTGGTATCAGAGCCCCGTTCATGTTGATTATTTCAATACCTAGATCATGTTATGTGTATATAAATTGTTTATGTGCCTTGCATGATTTGAATATTGGAATATATGTTGTTTATGTGTTTTGTGATTTTATGTGGTTTATTGTTTTGCAACTTTAATCGCACGATTCAATCGCAATAAATAAATTATGGTGGATTCAGAATTGTTGATTATTAGTTTTTGATTGGATCAAAGTTTTAATAATCGGGGAAAAACGATTTTGAGACAAAATTTTCGAACTTTGAAAATTCTGCACATTCTGATGGTACTGGGCGACCGCACAAAACGCCTTGGGCGGCCGCACAGTTTTGGGCGACCGCACAAGGGTTTTCTGGGCGGCCGCACAATTTGATCAGAAGGTCTGATTTTGGTTGAAAAACCAGAATCTGGAATTTTTCGAAAGATTCAAAAAAACCAGTAACAGAACCAGTCCAGACTTGCTGATCTGGAATGGGTTTTGGGTAGTTGGTTTGTGTGTGGATTTTGGGGTTTGATTTTCCTATTTGTTTTAGTCTTGTGATTCCTAGATTGGTTCAAGTTTTGGATGGCTAATCTGCGTTCATCGAGATTGTGTTTCCCAAAATTGATCGCAATCAAAGTTTCAAAGATAAAACGAAGTTAGAATTATGAAGAGTTCATAATTGCTAAAATTGAGAAACAAAGTTCTTGATTCAAAGTTTGGAGATCCATGTGGAATTGTGAATGCAATTGGCCTACGTTCATCGAGACCATCTATTGCTTAGTTTCGGCCACATGGACTACTTTCTTGGTTTCTTGAATTAGTGCGGGATTGTGGTTGCCTAATGGCTTAGTTCGACCGCACTTCTTGTTGTCTTGATTTGGAAATAATAACCGAAGTTGAAATAGTCTCATCCTCATAATTATAGAGAAACTAATGACACATAAATATCATGCTTAAATTAATGGAGATTAATTTAGTGTCTAAACTTGATGTGTAACATGTTTATATTATGTGCTCATAAATGTGTTATATGCTATATGTGATGAACCTTCAAAGAAAGTTTTAAGTCTTTTTGCCAAGCCATGATTAAAACACTTGTTTATACATGAGTAATTTTATGTGGGCTCGCCAAAGCGAGGTGCATTGATTTTATTCATGTTTGAGCAAGATGAGTGAATAAGAGTTTCCTATGCGTTTAAAATGGTTGGACTTAATTAAGCGTCAAAAAAGTTTTGGGCTTAAGGCAAAGATGAGATTTAACATGCTTTTTGAAATTTGATTTCTTAAAGAATCTCATGAAAAGAACTGAGAGTCATATGAGATATGATTGACAAGAGTTGTCTACCTAATTGATTTAATTTTGAGCGGTGCGCCAAAGCGTACTCAAAATTAGATTAAAGCGGGATCTCAACCCATTTAAATTATACTATATATTGGATGTATAAAGAAGGTTGTATAATTTGGTGGGAGTATTTTGTTTTAAAATACATTATTTATCTCTTTAATGAAAACCGGTACTTATTAAATTTTGGAAATTTTTGCATATTTGTAGATAATGACTAATAACACTCAATCAATGTCGTTGCGATCGATCCTTGAGAAGGATAAGCTCGAAGAGAATGGTACCAACTTTATGGATTGGATCCGTAGCATAAGAATCGTTCTTAGGCAAGAAGATAAGTTGTACATTCTCGATGGGCCTCTCCCCGCTGAACCACCGCCTACTGCCCCTAGGGTAGAAAGAGACAATTACAAGAAACATCGTAATGATTCTAGAGATGTAAGTTGTCTCATGCTTGCTGCTATGTGTTCAAAACTCCAACAAAGTTTGGAACATTTGGAAGCCTATGAGATAGGCGTGGAGTTGAGAACCATGTTTCAAGAGCAAGCTAGGCAAGAGAGGTACAAGACCATTGTTGCATTCACTACCAGTAAAATGAATGAAGGGCAACAAGTGAGTCCTCACTTTCTTAAAATGAAAGGTTATGTAGAGCACCTTGAGAAACTTGGCTATCCAATCCCATTGGAGCTAGCCACGGATCTCATTCTTAATTCATTGCCTAAAAGTTATAATCAGTTCGTAATGAATTATAACATGCATGGAATGGATAAGAACCTCTCTGAGTTGCATGGGATGCTCAAAACTGCAGAGATGAAAATTGTGGAGAAAGGTTCTCCCGTGCTCCTGGTTCATGATGGGAAGAAGCCTGGTGCCAAAGGCAAGGGTAAGGAAAAAGTTGTCAAACCCAAGATAAGCAAGGCAAAGGTTGCCAAGGCTTCTGAGGCAAAACCCGATTCACAAAAGGATGCAATCTGTTTCCATTGTCAAGAAATTGGTCATTGGAAACGTAATTGCAAGGCTTTCTTGGAAGAGCAAAAGAAGAAGAAGAGCAGCAAGGCTGCGTCGACTTCAGGTATCTATATGATAGATATTCTCCTTTCTACCACTGATTCTTGGGTATTGGATACCGGATGTGGTTCTCACATTTGTCTAAATGTGCAGGGATTAAAGAATAGGAGACTGCTTAAAGAAGGTGAAGTAGATCTACGCGTGGGGAATGGAGCAAGAGTTGCTGCATTAGCCGTAGGGACTTATGAAGTCACTTTACCTTCCGGATTAATTCTTGTTTTGAACAATTGTTATTATGTTCCGGATTTAAGCAGAAATATTATTTCAATTTCTTGTTTGGATAATGAAGGTTTTAAGTTTCTTATTGAGAATAAGAAATTTTCTATTTATTTAAATGATGTGCTTTATGGTATTGCTAATTCATTTAATGGCCTTTATATCTTGGATGTCAAGAATGAAAATAATGTCTATCATGTAAATAAGAAATCTAAACCTAATGATGTAAATCATACTTATTTGTGGCATTGCCGTCTTGGTCATATCAATGAGAAGCGTATCTCAAAACTCCATGGGGACGGACTTTTGGGTTCATCTGACTTAGAGTCATATGATACTTGTGAGTCGTGTCTTCTTGGAAAAATGACTAAGACACCTTTTACCAAGTTGGGTGAAAGGGCAAGCGACTTATTGGGGCTGATACATTCCGATGTATGCGGACCATTAAGTAGCAATGCTAGGGGAGGATTTCAATACTTCATAACCTTCACTGATGATTATAGTAGATTTGGGTATGTTTACCTAATGAAACATAAAAGTGAAGCATTTGAGATATTTAGAATATTTCAAAATGAAGTAGAAAAACAACTTGGCAAAAGTATAAAGGCACTTCGATCAGATCGAGGTGGTGAATACTTAAGTCAAGAATTTGATGATCATCTAAAGAATTGTGGAATAGTTTCACAATTGACTCCGCCCGGAACACCACAATGGAATGGTGTGTCTGAGAGGAGGAATCGGACTTTGTTAGACATGGTTCGATCAATGATGAGTCAAGTTGATCTTCCAATATCCTTTTGGGGTTACGCCCTAGAAACCGCTGCTTTCACACTAAATCGTGTTCCAACTAAATCGGTTCAAAAGACTCCATATGAGATGTGGAGCGGAAAGAAGCCTTGTCTATCTTTCATGAAGATTTGGGGTTGTGAAGTTTTTGTCAAAAGACTTATCTCAGACAAACTTGCACACAAATCTGATAAATGTATTTTCGTGGGATATCCTAAGGAAACTAAAGGATATTACTTTTACAACCGAGAGGACAACAAAGTGTTTGTTGCCCGAACTGGTGTCTTTCTAGAGAAAAAGTTTCTCTCCAAAGAAATCAGTGGGAGTAAAATAAATCTTGAAGAAATTCGAGACCCAGAAAATAACATTGAACCAATAGTGGAACAAGAACAAGAACCACAAGGAGTTGTGGAACCTGTTCAAAATACACAAGCATCTCGCAGATCTAGTAGGTTACGATCCGAGCCCGAGAGATATGGATTTCTCGTAACGGATAGTAATGAGGTAGAAATCATTGAGAATGATGAACCGTCAACCTACCAAGAGGCGATGTTTTCTCCTGATTCGGACAAGTGGCTTGGAGCCATGGAATCCGAATTGCAATCCATGCAAGACAATCAAGTTTGGAATTTGATTGATGCGCCCGAAGGTGTAAAAACCATAGGATGCAAATGGGTCTTCAAGAAGAAGACTGACATGGATGGGAAGGTGCATACTTACAAAGCTAGGCTTGTAGCGAAGGGTTATAGGCAAGTTCATGGTATTGACTATGATGAGACCTTTTCACCCGTAGCAATGATCAAGTCTATAAGAATTTTGCTTGCCATTGCCGCATATCATGACTATGAAATATGGCAGATGGACGTCAAAACCGCTTTCCTGAATGGAAAACTACAAGAGGATGTGTATATGACACAACCAGAAGGTTTTGAACAAAATTCTAAGGTATGCAAATTGCAGAGATCCATCTATGGATTGAAGCAAGCTTCTAGGAGTTGGAATCTCCGTTTTGATGAATCGGTCAAAGAGTTTGGTTTCATCAAGAACGAAGATGAGCCTTGTGTATACAAGAAGATTAGTGGGAGCATAGTGCTTTTCCTTGTTTTATACGTGGATGACATATTGCTCATTGGAAACGACATTCCTACACTTCAGTCTGTGAAGACTTGGTTAGGAAAATGCTTCGCAATGAAAGATATGGGTGAAGCCGCATATATTCTTGGCATTAAGATCTATAGAGATAGATCAAGGAGGCTACTTGGTTTAAGCCAAAGTACATACATTGACAAGGTCATTAGAAGATTCCGTATGGAAAATTCTAAAAGAGGGACCTTGCCCGTGTTACATGGAGTTTCTCTAAGCAAGACTCAATGTCCTAAGACAAAAGATGAGCGTGAGAAAATGAATGATGTTCCATATGCTTCGGCAATTGGGTCCATCATGTATGCCATGATTTGTACTAGGCCGGATGTATCTTATGCTTTGAGCATGACAAGTAGATACCAATCCGACCCTGGCGAAAATCACTGGATAGCCGTAAAAGCGATTCTTAAGTACTTGAGAAGGACTAAAGACTCGTTTTTGGTCTATGGAGGAATGGAAGATGATCTCGTTGTAAATGCTTACACGGATGCAAGCTTCCAAACCGACAAAGATGATAGCCGATCGCAATCGGGTTTTGTGTTTATGTTAAATGGTGGAGCTGTAAGCTGGAAGAGTTCCAAGCAAAGTACAACCGCTGATTCTACAACAGAAGCTGAGTATATTGCTGCATCGGATGCTGCAAAGGAAGCTGTTTGGATTAAGAAGTTCATAACTGAACTTGAAGTGGTTCCTAGTATTGCTAATCCAATAGACCTTTATTGCGATAATAATGGTGCTATTGCTCAAGCAAAGGAACCAAGAGCACATCAGAAATCCAAACACATACTTAGGCGTTTTCATATCATTCGAGAGATCGTTGATAGGGGAGACGTAAATATATGCAGAGTACCTACTGATGACAATGTTGCGGACCCGCTAACAAAGGGACTTCCACAAGCTAAACATGATGGTCATGTTAGGTCCATGGGTATTAGATACATGGGAGATTGGGCCTAGGGCAAGTGGGAGATTGTTAGTAGTGGTGCCCTAGGCACGTTTAATAAACGTTGTAATTGTTATCATTTATTTCATATCAATAAAGAGATGTTTTGATTATTATTGTTGTTCATGTTTACTTATAATAATCTCCGTCCCTAGTACTTGTTAAGCACTAGTATAAAGGCTAAATGATCATGGGATGATCATGTTAGATTTATGGGTACTTGTTTGGAACAAGGTACTGGACATGACCCGCTTTATGAGATTTATGTCATGGTCTATGTCATACATATATCTCATATTAGTTATGTCATTTGAATCCTTAGACATGAAGTTATTATAGTCTTCCACTTGATGAACATTATGTTTGACATATTCAAACGCTACTTTTAACAGAGTAGTTATAAAGGGTATGATTGGCATAATCGGATTCACGCAGGGAAGAATAATAAGCTAAATGGATTTGTCCCTCCTCGGAGAGATGTCAAGCTTGGGCCTCTCGTAGGAATGATGTTGATGAAATGTTCGGCCGGACTCAAATGAATTGATTGGATCAATGTCATTTGGATTATCAACATATTCGGAATCGAGAAAGTATTGAACAAAACAAGTTGACCGTTTGACCATGACTTGTGTTCAATGACATCGTGGACAAAGGGATTATGACATATTCTAAGAGGAATGCGAACTTGTATCTAGTTATACTATTTGGGTAGGTATGACGGTTTGCTAGAACCTAATCATATCTTATGGTTTCATGTTTGAACCCATTGCCAACTTAGTATAATCCTAGAGGGTCACACACAATAGAACGAATCTTTAAAAGGACTACATTGGAATTTTGGAAATTCTGGACTTTCTGAGAAGTGGGCGACCGCACAGTATGGACTGGGCGGCCGCACACTTATCTCAGTTTTGTACCAGTTTTGCTTCAGATAGTTGTGCGACCGCACAAAGGCTTTTGGGCGGCCGCACAGTACTGTCGGGTGGCAGATTCCTAATTTGATTAGGAAACAAATTTTGGACAGATTTTAACACAAGTTTCCTATTTGGAATAGGTCATACTTGTGTATAAAAGACCAAATTCGGCCAGCACTCAATGCTAATGATTTTTTGAGTCTCAAAGAGTTTGAGAGAGGGTTTATTTTGTTCCAAGACATTCTTGGTTGAGGAACAAAATAATACACAAAATAAATTCCATATAGTTCTTTTGATTGTGAAAAGTGTTTCACAATTTGGTCTAGCAACCAAGATCAAAGAAGCTCCTTTGACATTCGTTCGAAGTGTGGATACCGCTAGAGGGTGAAAATCATCATCTTCAAAGTTCGTGTTCAAGCTTTGTGATCGTGATCAAGTTTTCAAACCTCCACCAAAGACCAAGAGAATTTGATAGCCATCTAGGGTTAGTTTATTCCTTTATTCTCATGTCGTATTTGGTTTAATCATATGAACGGATCTATGGGCTTTGGGTTTCAAAATTTTAAATGCTAATTTCCGCTGCGCAAGTTTGATCGAAACCCAACACATAGAATATTAGATCTTGAGTTAGTGTATAAGCTCAAAAAGGATTGTTATTTGTAACACTCTCTCATTATATAAGATCTCCATTAGAAATCCAAGACTAACCATCTTGGTAGAGGACGTAGATCATTTTCCCGATCGAACCTCTCCAAATAGCGCGTACTTATTATCTTGCTATTTCCTTTCAAGTCATATCATATCTAACTATTTGATTGTTTATTCATTGTAGATTGATTGATTGAACTGTGTTGTGTTTGTTATATCATTTGCCTTAGTTTCTTATTTCACCCACTTTGAGCCAAAATACTTAGAGTGTGTGTGCGCCCCCTTTATCATACTTTGCGCCTATTTACATTACTAAATTTCACTGTGCATTTCACTCACTCACATAGGCGCATATCATAACGCTTATTTGATAAAGTGCGCATTTGCAATTGGGTTTATCAAGGGTACGAAAAGAATTTTAAAACATCTATTCACCCCATCTCTAGCTATTTTTCATACCCTTGTTGCCTTTTGGGACCAACAAGTTCTACTATATAAAAATATCTATTCTATCATATAAAAATAATATTTACTTTAAACTGTGGGAGTAAATGATTTCAACTTGAAATCATGGAGCCTTGCTAAAATGGTGGGGCTCACAGCTAATTAATTTGTGTATGGGCCGTAATATGACAACGACATGTACTTGGGTGGAACCGTTCGTTTCTCGGTTTCGGTTCCCGGTTTTGAAACCGGCGGTTCCCCAGTTCTGAAGTTGTTGGATTCGTATTCGAACCGTCTCAATCCGGTTCCCGGTTTCGTTCGGTTCTCGGTTCTGATGGTTCTCGGGTATGACCGGTTTTCGGTTCCGGTTCTACTCGCCGGTTCCGCCGTCATGTCTAGTGCACGGGCTTATTTATTTTGAACTTCTGCTGCGGCATTCTAATTTTCGATCAAGTCGGTCTTCAATTGTAATTGTTGGGATTATGCATTTGAATTTGGGATGCCAAGTTAGAGGATTATACGACAGGAAAATTTCGTAATTCCAAGACAGAGCAAAATTGCAATAAGGATTAGTTAGTCCTTTTGGGACAAGGACTTTTGTACTCCTTATTGGTTCAGAGTTAGAGATTATTAGTTAGTCCTTTTGAGACAAAGACTTTTGTAATCCTTATCAGAAATTATTATTAAAATAGAGTGCTCAGAGAGAGATCAATAATTCTAGATTTAGGGATTAGCACAATCAGGAATTTTGTGACCAACATTCGTGCTAGCATAGATTGGTGTGATCTTATAAACGTTTCTCCAGATTGATAATAATATTCTCCACCCTCCCCGTGGACGTAGTCAAATTGGTGAACCACGTAAATCTGTGTTCTTGTGATTGCTTTACTTTTCTCATCAAGTTTTGTTTATTGCTCTAACAGTAACGGATGGTTGAGATTTATTAATCAAAAGTCTTTGGTTTTACAGTTGATCCATTACCTTTCTCTACCTTGCTTACAAATAGAGATACTCACTCTATCCCACCCCACTTGAGACCTAAGAGGTGGGCACGATAACTAAGGAAAAATAATAAACTAAGGAAAATGTGTAGTAGAAAATGTGGAGAGAGAATGAGTGGGGTTAAAAGTAGGTTGGTTGAATAAATTGTGTGGTGGAAAATGAAGAGAGAAAATGAGTGGGTGAGGTAGATTAAA
Organism: Campanula takesimana; assembly: GCA_026119855.1. Lineage (NCBI taxonomy): Eukaryota > Viridiplantae > Streptophyta > Magnoliopsida > Asterales > Campanulaceae > Campanula > Campanula takesimana. Next base: position 62,269 of record JAOWBW010000777.1, on the reverse strand, counting down.
TATAATATCATAAAAAGATGACCATTTTGGGGAGTTTCAAGTGATGTGAGACGACCCAAAATGAAAATAAGCCTCAAGTGAAAGTGAAGTGGGACGGAGGGAGTAAACTTGATTAAATCTAAAAATCATAGACTGCAACGCTACTGCAGAAACAGTTGTAAAAAAATCGATTAAATTGGACGATCAAGAATTGAATTCTTTAAAGGATAATGGTAGTACTTTGATCAAAAAAAAAAAAAGAAGGATAATGGTAGTACTTAAAAATGAATAGAATCATTCTTTAAAAAGGATAATGGTAGTACGTAAAAATGACTAGTCGGTGGCAGGATTAGGTTAAGTTAAAAAAACCAGCCGACTAAAAATACAATAAATTAGAATTATCGCATATCACTTCAATCTACCAAATCAAGTGTTTGGTTGCTGCATAGAGAACGTGTCTAATTATAAATAATGTCCTAAAACCAAAGTTGGTTACTTACAAGATCGTATAAATTCTTTAAAATACATGACGTTTGAGTTAATTTTTGTTTTAAAATACTAATTTCAAGATATTTTTTCCTTTGTATACCAATTATACACTCATTCATTAATTGCAACATATTTTTTATTTAAGCATTTATTTTGCATAGTTAAATTTTGTTCTCAAAATAATAAATATTTTAAAATGATTTTTAAATTTTCTTTTATCAAAACTAATTTAATAGTTTTTAAATATGTATCTGAACAATTTTTTTTTTTTTGTATATAATCAGTTTTTCTTGATCATTAGGAAAAACTAATTTTAAGTCTTTAAAAACCCCATCGTTTGCAAGTCAATGACATAAAAATTACTCCCTCCGTCTCAGAGTTGTAAGAGTCTCTTTCCTAAAATGACGAAGAATCTTTACTATTCATCCCAATCATTCTCTCTCCTACTTTGCTTTTATACTCACAACACCAATCAACTTACTATGTTCTTCCACTCATTCTCTCTTCTACTTTACTTTTACACTTACAACACTTACATCACTTCCACCATTTTTTAATCTTCGTGAAAACGAGAGGTAGGACTCTTACTTCAGGACGGAGGGAGTAGTTTTTTTTATGGTTTGAGAAAACTAGTCACTATAAGAATCACTCGTGCATGAAAATCTTAAGAAGAATCAGTTTTTTTCTAACAATTATGAAAAATATTTTACGGCCCGTTTCTAAAATCCATTTTTTTTTTCTTTTCTTAAAGTCTAGATTAGGAATTCCTATCAGGCCATAGAGGGTACCCTGTATGTAGGGGAGTTTGTGCCAACTGGTGATCATTCAGATGGCGAGAGGACGTCTATGGCAAGGAGGCTACCACAAGCAGACCACCAGATGGCGCAGGAACGTCTACGAGTGATTTCTAGAGCGGCAAGTATCACTATGATAGATTCCAATATAGGAATTTGTAATAGATAGGGCAATAGATCTGTAATAGACTTGATAGGAGTTTGTAACACGATGGCAATTTCCTTAAATGATATGATACAAACTTTCAAAAAAGATTAGGAATTTCTACGAGAGTCTATTACAGATCATCAACTGATACACTTCCTCTAGGTGTGAAAGACGCAGACTTGCACCTGAAATAAGATTTCTCCACACCTTCTCAAGAGTCGAACCCAGAACCTCCCTTGAGGAAGACCCTTTACTCACTCACACATACCGCTAGGCCAGGGGACCTTTGGTAAAACCCTTTTTTTTTTTTTTTTTTTTTTTTAGATTTTTTTCTTTTATGACAAAAATAACCGCCAAAAACGTCAAAAGGCATGCACAATACCGTCAAAGAACAAACCCCACCAAACCCCACCACCATTACGTTAACGCGTAAATGACTCGATCACTGTCCTGACTTCAAAACCCTCCCCCGAAAAGTCTTCAACTCATAATAAATTACCCCCAAATTGCACTCAAAAACTCCAAATCCCTATTCATTATCCTTCAATTGGACAATTGGGTTGCAAATATCTCACAAAATCTAAAGAAACCCAATTCAATCATCTCAATCCCTTCATGCACAAGCAAGGTACAAATTCATCTCTCTCTCCCCTCTTTCTTGATCATCATCTCTGTTCTTCTTATAATGGAAATTTTTGGTAGAAAATTATTGCCATTACCCAGAATTGTTGAAAAAATTGATGATGATTCTTGTAAAGATCCATATAAATCTGATGATTGTAAGCCACCCCGACCTCGGATTGATGATCCTAAATCCAATCCCCACAGCTCAATTTCACCTCTGCTGATTGGCATGTTTTGTGTTCTTGCTCTGGCTTTCTGTGTCATCTGTTTTCTAACACTTTCAAGAAGACGAAGATCGTACTTGAGAAATTCTCTGAGGACAAATCTGGGTCATACAAATGAAACCCGCGAAGAATTCATCGATGAGGATCATGGGCCGGAAGTTAACCATCCAATATGGTTGATTAACTATGTGGGTCTAGAACAATCAGTTATTGACTCCATTGATGTAGTCAAGTACAAAAAAAATGAAGGTTTAATTGAAGGTACAGATTGTTCAGTTTGTTTGACTGAGTTTGAAGACGATGAAAATCTTCGCCTTTTGCCAAAGTGCAGTCATGCCTTTCATTTGGCTTGTATTGATACTTGGCTTAGATCACACAAGAATTGTCCATTATGTCGAGCTCCGATTTTCTGCGAAGCGAATAATGCACATTTGGAGTCAAATTCGAACGAATTGAGCTTATCTGAAGAAACCACTCCAACTCCAATGGAGAATAATGAATTGGGTGATCATAATCGGTCTACTGAACTTGAAAACGCGGAGATTCTTGAGAAAAATAGTGAACGGATTAGTGGGCTTCGAGTGAGGAGTGACTTGGGAGATCATAGTGCAAAATTGGGAGAAGATTTGCAGCCAGTTAGGAGATCAATTTCAATGAATTCTTCTTCCGCTTCTTTGATTTACTCGTCATTTTCCAACATCCCAATACTAGAAAATGAAGGGTGTTCATCGAATGCTCAATTAGTACAAATTGAGAAGCCTAATCTTGAGAAAACCGAAAAGGGTCATAAGCGAGCGAGTTCTAGCATATACAAGAGAGTGATGAAGAGTTCTTCGTTCGGGCTTTCTTCGCAAAATGTACCTATGTTTATGAAAAGGTCGTACTCGACTAATGGCAAGTCCTCTGAATCTAGCCATGGAAGAAGCCATGATTCAATCTTACCATTGTGATTGAATTTGAGACATTAAAGATCTAGTAATGAGCTAGTTTGCTTGTCATTTTCATTCGCATGATGCAATTTAAACATATACGTCTTGTATGGGTGATGTTTAAGATGCATGATTTGTAAATATAATGGCAATTTTTTTCATGATGTTGGAATTTCTAGAGCATCATTATGCATCATAAATTTGAATAAGTATAATTCTGTGTTGCTTTGCTTGTGATAATCAAGATGGTTTTGCTTTTACTAGGTTCTCAAAATAGATGTATGTTTTTTTATTTTAGTTTTGGAAAATGAATATTTATTTTGAGATGAAATGAGTAATAATAACAAAATCATATAATGGCGAGATATTTGTTACTAGTATTAAAGACCATTTCTAATGGAACTCTAAGACTTTAAAAGAGAGTATGATTCTCCAACGGAACTGTATATTTGCCCTTGCTTTATTATAGTATATATAACAACTCTATCATTTGCGTTAAAACACTCAATTTGGTGCAAGAAATTGAGTTGTGCAACCCCATTTTGTTAACTTTCATCGAAAAATTCTTCTCACTCTCTCTCTCTCTCTCTCTCTCTCTCTTCTTTTTAAGTGTATACTCTCTCCATCTTATAATAATATGCATAAATTTGAGTTTGCACAGGAATTAAGGAGGAAATAGTAATTGGTAATTGTTGTGAGTATGAAAAGTGAGGTAAGTAAGAAAAAGTGAGGTAGAGAGTAGTAGCGAATAGTTGTTGTGAGTATGAAAAGTGAGTCCTATTGAATAAAAAAATACTCCCTCGGACCCATTTTAAGAGTCAAAAACTTTTTGGGTTCAAAAATTAAAAAATAAATGTTTTTATTTTAAAATATAGAAAGTGGGGTAGAGTGTTGTGACTTGTGAGTATAAAAAATGAGATAGAGAATATTTAGTGGATAGTTGTTAGGTGTATGAACATGTAGGGCCCACTAAATAAAGATGTATATAATCTTTTCTTTTTGAGACTTTGAATCTTAAGTTGGGACATTCATAATTTTTTACTCTTAATGTAACGACCCAAACTTTCCAACAATAATAATAATCCATAATCAGGAAATCCCAAACGTCAACATAATTCAAATCCAACGTTAACATGCAACGGCTAGTTTAGTCTAACCATAATTCAAAACAGAGCGGAAGCATAACTAAAATTCAAATCTTAACGGCTAGTACAACCCACTAGCTCTAACAAAACATTGTCTTAAACTTCTCCATTAAGTCACGGACCGCCATGCTCTGCGATCTAACCTCTCCCACTAGTTTTTACCTGGGGAAAAGAATATAAGAAAGGGGTGAGCGAACAATGCTCAGTAAGTTCATACGGGATCTCTCCGGGTACTAAGAAGAGATGACCGAAAGAACGGAGCCAAACAATTATATTTCAACGAAAAGCTAACATCAATAATCTTAACTGTACACATACAAAATACAGTTATCATACTTAAAGAAATTATGGCCCTACCACAAGTTCGTCAATTCCATAGTTACATACATCACCTTTTCAGGGTGTTAAGAGACCTTACACCTCCTCACGGTGCTCCCTTATAAGTTCGATCATGATCATTAAGCCACTTCACCAAGCAGCATATACGTCTAATTCTTTTCAATCAAACTAGACTATCTTAATTAGTCATTTTCACTTAGACTAATACTTGCTAAGTCCTTTTCAATTAGACAAAGCTAACTGTACTTGTTTCAATTAGACACAGTAATATTTCACATAGTATTTAAGGTACAAGAATACATAAAGTGATGTAATAGGTTGCAGCGGAATAAAATAAAATAGTAACCGGATAGCAATTAATCGAATCAACGAATTAATTGACCCAATTCGAATACACGAATTAGGGTTTGGCAAAAACAACAACAATAATGATGAAGCTCTTGAAGAAACGAAGGAATCCACCTTCAACAAACCAATTAAGGTTTCAATGGTTTAAAACCACAAAGATGCAAGAAGAAAACTTTAATAAAATATCAAAATCACAATGTGTTCAAAACAACGAAAGAAAAGAGTATTTAAAGGCTAGGAAATAATAAAACTCCATTCTAAAAAGGACTCATAATAGTTTACCAAAAATACCCAAATAATAAACCAAAAAGGAGTTCTGAAAATAATTAATTTTCTGGGCGGAATGTCGTGCACGACCGTGCCCTAAATTTGGCACGGTCGTGCCATTGCTGTCGAGCATCGCCGTCTTTCCTCATAAATCGTGCACGGCCGAGGCTTGAAATCTGCACGGCCGAGCAAAGCTGGATTCGGCCGGGTGCTTTCTCAGGTCCGGGTGGATCTCCACTCTTGGGCGGCTTCTTCTTCTTGCTTCGAGATATATCATACACCCCCGCTTTAAAATGATTCGTCCCAGAATCATGTACCAACTTTGCTTTAGGCATGGAAATTGGAACGTTACGCTCGGACTTCCCTTTGTCAATCACCCGCTTGATGTTCCCTTTGATCCCATTCGTAGGCAAGAAACCTGTAACAAAATGTTTAGAAAGAAAAACAGAACTAATATGTTTTTCGTTGCCTTTGTACCCACGACCCTCCTTATCTTTCAATGGATACAAAACAAACCGACGCCCATGCTTAACCAAACGGATCACATTAGTACGCCCACAATGCATGGAACTAACATCAAAATGCCATGGCCTACCAAGCAATAACTGACAAGCACTCATATCCACAACGTCACATGTAATCACATCCGTATATTTGCCAATCGAAAAAGGAATGATACATAGATGTGTTACCTTCACCAAGCCAGTAGCGTTGATCCAACCAACAACATACGGAGACGTATGTTTACGCACCTCAAACTTGATCTTATTAACCAATCCCCGAGCCACCAAGTTCTCACTGCTTCCACTATCAATGATGACGCGAACCGCCATATCAGTGACCTTACCCTTGGTACGAAAGATATTATGTCGTGCAGGATCAATGTTCACCATGGGAGTAGGTAACTTACGAACCATACACGCGTGATGTTCGTCTCCGTCCTCATTGTCGCGACCCCGGACCCCGCGGCCCCGGGACCGCGAGCTGGACGTCGACTCTAAAACCAAAACTATGAAATACTGAAGTTAAAAATTTCATTTAATACCAAAAAGTGATAATCCAAAGTTTTACAAAACCAAGATTGACAAAAACCAATTACAACTATCATAAACTTCCACAAGTTTATGCTCAATAAAATACAAATATAAAACTCTTAACGACGTCATTGTTTGGTACAAATACCCCAAAAGGTTACACATTTATATAATGTAAACCAACCTATACAACTTTCCCCAAAAGAATGTTTCCACACTCGACGTCCTCTTTCTCGTGATCAGCGAGACTATTCCTTAGCACCTGGGGGGGGGGGTTAAGGAAAAACAAAGTTAAAAGAAAAGGGGGCTGAGATAAATCTCAATAAGTTACTAATGCAACTACATGACATGTTATGATGCAATATACAATAAGCAATAATAAATATCACATAACACATAGCATTTATCACGTAACAGATAGCAGCGGAAATAAACACATAACAAAGGATATAGCCAAGGTTTTCCAAACCGGAACATCCAAATAAAGGATCGCTGCGCAGCTTCAATAATCAACCAATCAACATCTTCATAATAGCATGAAAGCCGAAGAGAAAACCCCGGTACCGGAACCAATAACCATAAAAGTGTCACAAAGGACAAGGACCATGACACAAAGTCATGCCCGCTAGCTAGATACATTCACAAAGGAACGCTAACTTATCCTTTCCAAGGCCAATCTGGAAAAGGGGGTATAGTAAGGGCAAAACAATGGTCAACATTATAATGGACTTGGCTTTGCCATTATAATCCTTCCCATCGCCCGATGCAACAAATATGCCAGCTGAGCTTCCAAATAAATGCTAAGTAATAATAATTTAGCATGAATGAACAACTTAAGGTTCCAAAGTAGGGAACCAATCCAAGTAAATTACCACAAAGGTAAACCATACCAAGAAGTCACCAAGAAAGTGAAATATACCAACAACGCACAATTAAAGTGTTCCAAAATCCCAATTAACCATTAATGAAATTTCAAACACAAACTTGATCACAAAGGACCCAATTCTATCACTAAAGTGTACTACAATGATCACTAAGGTCAACTAGAAGGACACCCAAGACTTAGACCAAAACACGTTCTTTAATCACAAAATTTTGACAAATGTTGGACTTTCAGAGATCTGTGCGGCCGCCCAGACGGGTATGTGCGGTCGCCCAAAAAGACCCAAAACAAGAACAAAAGCATTCAGATAGATGTGCGGTCGCCCAGGCTATTTTGTGCGGCCGCCCAATCTTCCGGATTGCCAGAAATCGGGAAGAACAACATGGGTTCTTCCATTTTCAAACCCAAAACACATTCAACCAAAATCAAACCTCCCAACTCATGTACTAATGTACCAAAACAATGTATATCTAGGGTGGGGACTCAAATACACCATTTATCACCCAAAACCAAGAATCAAACCCATCATTCCAAAAATCACCATTTTTGACCAAAAACCCAAATAAATTCCAAACAAATTCAAAACTCATCCAAACTTCAAATGTAACACATCAAACAATATCTAAACATGATATGAACATTTTAGCATTAAAATGGGGGGAAAAGTAACTTACCTGCAAATTCTCAAAGTTGATGGATTTCAATTCTTTTTGGCTCTACACGATCCTATCGACGATCTAAACAAGGTTTACGTTTTAAGAAATGAATAATAATGAGAGGAAGAAGGAGTAAATGAAGAGAGAAGGGAGATGAAGAAAACTTACCCATTTCTACTTTGGAGAGAGAGAGAAATGCTGGGAGATGGGATGGAGAGAGTGAGGGAGATGGAGTGTATGAGGGAGAAGGAGGTGTAGGGAGAGGGTAGGAGTATTATTTAAAATCTTACACAAAGACCCCCTCCTCAAATACTACCCAACTCAATACTCCCCACTAACAACTAAAACCCAACAATACTACACTAACCCAAATAACCCAAACAAAATGCTAGCATCATTATTCTAACACCATAATGCGCACATAAACATTCAAAATAAATAATTTAAATAAATAAATAAGCAAATAATTAAATAAAAATCATTTAATTACTAATAAAATAGAGCCTATATTTCGGGTCGTGACACTCATCTTCCACATTAGGATCGTATAAAACCTCCTCGCCGTCACTATCATCATCATCATCAACTTCGCGAGCCACCACATTAATATTCTTGCGAAGAGTGCAACCACTAGAAATATGCCTTTTTTGCCACATTTAAAACACTTTGTTCCATAATTCTTGGCATAAGGGTTATCCTTCTGTTGACCACCAGTAGCAGGAGTACCTGTCTTTTTAACCGGAACAGCAGGAGATGTCTGTTCTGCTGCAACGGACTTAGAACCCATACCATGGGCCGCCCTTTAGCCATTACAGAAGTACCAACAGAAGAACTAGCAACTGAGCTCCAGAACAGCAAGCTGACGATCAAGTCGAAGCCCTATCAATGGCTCATCCAAAAAGTGAGCCTGTGTCAACTCATCCTATTTTTGAATATCATTTTGAAGCCTAGAAATATATCTAGCAGTTAATTGGGCATCTGACTCGTTAAAATCATTACGGGCAGGAGTGAAACTCATGCGTGTACTCACGAACAGATTTATTACCCTGATACAGTCCAAAAATTGACGATACATTTGTTGTTCAACATTAGTAGGTAAAAATCGTTGTCTTAGGGTTTGTTTCATTATAGGCCATTCAGTAATCATGGGTCTATTGTTACGAATATTTTGAAGGCGTAACTTCCTCCACCAAGCAGATGCACCACCCCTCAATTTATAAGCAACATAAGGATCTTGTCGTTCAGTAGAATATTCATTAAAGCAAAATATTTTTCTACTTCCTCAAACCAATCAGTAAATTCAACCATATCCAATTCACCAAAAAAAAAATTGCAAATCAGCCTTAATTCTAGGGTTCTGTTCATAATTAAAATTACCTCCTCCACCCAAGTTATGCTGATGTTTGCCGGCTGGTTGACACGATAGTTGGGAACCCCATGATCGACACGTTCATCCCGGTGTTCTGCTCTCTCCCAAGATTTCCAATACCTTTCTGTAAAGCCCGCAAAGCCTCTGTCAACAACCTATCTCGTTCAGCTTGTGCTGCTTCACGCTGTTCCTCACGCAATGCGGTCCGTTCTGCTTCACGTTTGCTCTCGCGTTCAACCCGATCGGCCTCTCGTTGCTCCAAAGCATGACTGAACCGGTCGAATGCTGCAGTAAATTCACCAAGATTCGCCTGATT
>JAOWBW010000777.1:0-52625 GCA_026119855.1 Campanula takesimana | reverse complement strand
TGATGACTTTGAATTTGGTCTTTGATCTTGGTGAAGAAATTGAAACTTTAATCACGAACAAGTAAGAACACGAACTTTGAAGATGATGAGCTTCACCCTCTAGCGGTATCCACACCTTGAACGAATATCAAGAACACTTGATCTTGGTTGCTAGACCAAATTATGAAACCCGTTTTCACAATTAATATGAACTATATGGAATATTATTTTGTGTATTATTTTGTTCTTCAATCTAGGATGTCTTAGAACAAAATAAACTCTCTCAAACTCTTTGAGACTTGCACAAAGCTAGGTTAAGTTCTGGCCGAATTTGGCTGTTTATATACAAGTTAGACCTATTCCAAATAGGAAACTTGTGTCAAAACCCGTCCAAATCCTTTTCCTAATTAAATCAGGAACCTGTCCCGACACCCTGTGCGGCCGCCCAAAATCTGGTTTGTGCGGTCGCACACCAGGATCAGAGAGCCTTAATTTTCAATATAGTCCTTTTAGGATTCGTTCTATTGTGTGTGACCCTCTAGGATTATACTAAGTTGGCAATGGGTTTAAAACAATGAATCCATAAGATATGATTAGGTTCTAGCAAACCGTCATACCTACCCAAATAGTATAACTAGATACAAGTTCGCATTCCTTTAGAATATGTCACAATCCCTTTGTCCACGATCTCATTGAACACAAGTCATGGTCAAAACGGTCAACTTGTTTTTGTTCAATACTTTCTCGATTCCGAATATGTTGATAATCCAAATGACATTAATCTAATCAATTCATTTGAGTCCGACCGAACATTTTTATCAACATCATTCCTACGAGAGGCCTAAGCTTGAGATCTCTCCGAAGAGGAACAAATCCATTTAGCTTATTATTCTTCCCTACGTGAATCCGATTATGCCAATCATACACTTTATAACTACCGGTAAAGGTAGCGTTGAATATGTCAAACATAATGTTCATCAAGTGGAAGACTATAATAACTTCATGGTCTAAGGATCGAATGACATAACTAAGATGAGATATATGTACGACATAGACCATGACATAAATCTCATACAGCGAGTCATGTCCAGTACCTTGTTCCAAACAAGTACTCATAAATCTAACATGATCATCCCATGATCATTTAGCCTTTATACTAGTGCTTAACAAGTACTAGGGACGGAGATTATTATAAGTAAACATGAACAATAATAATAATTAAAACATCTCTTTATTGATATGAAATAAATGATAACAATTACAACGTTTATTAAACGTGCCTAGGGCACCACTACCAACAATCTCCCACTTGCCCTAAGCCTAATCTCCCATGTATCTAATACCCATGGACCTAACATGACCTTCATGTTTAGCTTTTGGAAGTCCCTTTGTTAGCGGGTCTGCGGCATTGTCATCAGTAGGTACTTTGCATATATTCACGTCACCTCTGTCAATGATTTCTCGAATGACATGGTAACGCCTAAGTATGTGTTTGGATTTTTGATGTGCCCTTGGTTCCTTTTCTTGAGCAATAGCAATATTATTATCACATAAAGGTCTATTGGATTAGCAATACTAGGAACCACTTCAAGTTCAGTGATGAACTTCTTAATCCAACAGCTTCCTTTGCAGCATCCGATGCAGCAATATGCTCAGCTTCCGTTGTAGAATCAGTGGTTGTACTTGTAGACACCCCGCCTTGGACCTCTCACCCCGATTGCATACATAGTATTTTTTATTTATCTTGTTTTTGTTATTTCTGTTACTTCGGTTAAGTTCCTAACTGATTCCGTTAGTTTTGGACTAAATTGCATAACAGAGTTAACTTTTAGGGTCATTCTGTCATTCTGTCATTTATCACCCGCGGGCGCCTCCGGCACTGTTTGTGGGCTGCGCGCAGCGTCTCGCCCCTAAAGCGGGACTCGCGCGCCTCCCATTATGGCAGTAACGGATTGCACCTTATTTCCCTCCCTTTTCTTATTTACAAACATCTTTTCTTGATCACAAAAACCATCTTTTTACATCCACATTCATCCCCCCTTTTCTCATTAACTCCCAATCCCAAATTCTAAGCCTTTTCCCAAAAACTAATATTTCTTTCATTTATTATTTTGATTTCTTTTATTTCTTTTATTCATTTATCTTATTTGTGATTGGTCAATTCCATCTCACATGGTGGATGATCCATTTCCTCACCTCTCCCTCTCTTTTTTACCTATAAAAACCATCATCTTCTACCTTAGAAAGGGACTCCAACCTTGATTCCCAACTACATTATACACAAATTCTCCCAACAAGAGTTCTTAGTAACAAGACTCTACACAAATTGTTCTACAACAATTTCATTACAACAACAACACTTTCAAGTCAAGGTTCCAAGTCCTCTTTCTCAAGGTACAACTCCATTTTCTTCCTTTGTTTTCTTCTTCTTGATGTACGCAATCCCCATTAATGGGACATGACCAACATGACTACTTCATATATTGAAGTTAGTTAAGGTTATCTCTCTACATTTTAATCTTAACTTTAATTCACCATGTTAATTTCTCTTCATCTCTTAATGTAATTCTTTAACATTACTTGTTACATGTAATCTTTATCATTAAATAAATAAAACAATTCTATTTTATTTCCCCTTTATTTTCCCCTTTTCTTCTCATCACAATTGTTAGCACATTTCTATTTAATTAATTGAAGGACATGTAAATATTAGAACACCAATAGTAGCAAGACCCCGCGTAAGCGGGGCGGAGTGGGTGTTTAAGTACTTCCCACTCCGTCACCTAACCCCCGAACCCTTCTCTCCCGAATCTCTGGTTTTGTACATAAATTAGGTTATTTCTAGGTTTTTCTTATGTTCCTTTAAAAACATAGGTGGCGACTCTAAACAATCTAAAACAAGTTAGACATCCTAGGATAATTCACCGCTCTAGCCAAGCCGTGGTTCCCGGGGTATCTACAGTGGCGACTCCGCTGGGGATGATAGAGGGTTAAACTTGCGTTTTCATTTTTGGTGTTCTTTTATTCTGTTTTCTGGGCATTCTGGTAAAAAGGGTAGGAAGCGCGCGCCTCCGGCCTTCTTGGCCTAAAGCGCGCGCGTCCGACCCTTATTACCAGAATCGCCCGCCTCCTTTCTTGTCCTTCAATTCCATGTTTCTGTGCTAACAATTCTGCAGGGGAAAGTTTTCTTAATTAAGGGTCAAGGCAATCCCTTGAACCCACTGATTTGCAGGTTCTCACCCAGAAGCGGGCGCCTCTGCCCTTTTTCCTCTCACGCGCGCGCCTTCCGCATAGGCAACCCAATGCGCGCGCTTCTGGGCGCATTCCCGGAACAGAACAGTGCACAGGAACAGAACAGTGCACAGAACAGAGTGGTTTTGACAGTGTGTGGGCACCGGGCCTGCACAAAACAGTTTTTACTTTCTGTTTATTTTTATCGGTCACACGGGTGATTCAAAATTTGTAAATTACGTGCTTATTTGTTTTTTTTTAATTTCCTTTGAAAAAAAAATGTTTTATCACATGTTAGACCTCACACTACATGCACATATTCCTATCAACTGCTCACTATCGAGTCGCACAAGTCCAACCCCAAACCCGTCGAGGCCCGTCCTAGAAAGTTTCAAGCTCCACTCGACCTTGGCTCTTTCGAAGCGGTAAACCTCAGCCCGTAGCGTAGTTCATAACTACATGCCGGGGGTGACCTTTAAGCCTCATATTCAAGCCGAGCACAAGCCACACGATTCTAGTCTAGGGTCTAACACTCCGTGACTCAAGTCGGTTTCCATGTGCCGAGATTTCCCTAAACTAATGTCTTCAAATCATACATGCCATTTTGTTGCAATGGACGAAATAAAACTCCGTCCCCAAAAGTGGCTATTTTGGACGAAAATAAAAATCCGTCCCCGCATGTATGATTTACTACATTAATTTAGTTTAATCCCGACATATGTAGAGCTCACAAGCGTGGTGGAATCCGATGAGTATATGGGACCGCGAGAAGGTCTATATACTAGTGTGACGATTCCACTATTTTTTCTAGAAACCCCAAAAAGGACTCCGTCCTTCCGACTTTTGTAAATAAAAAAAAAACAAAAAAAGAGTCATTTTCTTTATATGGTTGATTCTTTTTTGTGTGTTTGTGGGTTAAATTTATTTTACTCAAAAGGTGTTTGTGGGGCAATCTAAGATCAACCGTGCTCTTCCAATAGGTCCAATGGCTTCCAACGGCGACAACAACAACGGTGGAAATGATTTCGTGTCCAACGAAGGGTTACTCAACGTAATGAAATCAATGGGGGAACAAATGGATAGGATTGTCGAGGATGCCCGCCGTAAAGACAATTTGTGGCAAGCCCGTTTCGATATCGACAAGAGGATTCACAAAGAAGAGGTTTCCGAACTCAAGGCCCGTCTTGATTATGAAAGAAAAATTCACAAGGAAGAGTTTCCGAACTCAAAGCCCATTTGCAAGAGCTCACCGACAGCAAAGCAAAGTTCAATGATAAAGCATGCTCAAGTGCCCGACCCTCAAAAGCTACAAAGGTACCACAACAACCGAGTTTTCACTCCTCTCCAAGGAGTAACCCAAGCCGAGGCATTTGAAATTTTTGGTGGCAAGAGGGAAGATCAAACCTTTGGAGGGTACAAGCCGTAGGCGATACTGAAAAATCATGCTCATGGTGAATGGTGCGGCTACCACAAGCATAGTGGCCACACTACCGAAGGGTGCTTCCTTCTCCGAAACATCATCCAAGATTTGATCGACAACGGAGAATTTACCGTGGGTGAAGAGCAACTCATCAAAGAAGTGGCTTGGTTTTGAAATGGGGCTTCAAAAAGAGGACTACGACAACAATCTCCGTTTCTCTTTCTCTACCTAGTAGTAGGAATAAAAAAAAATAAAAATAAAAAAAAGAGTCAAAAGTCCTCTTTTGTGTGCATTAATGTTTTCTCTCGTCCCATGTTAAGTGTCGAGTCTTCTTATCAAATAAAAGTCGTTCTTGTCCTTATACACTCTTCCAAGTTGTTCGATCTAATTCTTGGCAAAATGATGAAAAAAATGTCTAAACAAGTTTTAGAACAAGGCCATCACTTGAACGCCTAGGGGCTAAACATCGACGCCAACATCAACGACGAAGCCAAGACAAACAAGACAAGGGTGAGCAACAATCATGAAAAAGTCAAGCAAAGTTTTCAAAGGGGGATTAAAAAAAAAAAAAAAAAGAAAAAAAAAGAGCTCGCTAGGTTGAAACCATCAAATCAACCTAGGCAAAAGTTAGAGCACACACACAAAAAAAAAAAAAATCCCCCTCAATCAAAGAAATTCACATCAAGATCATCATCATCATCCACCAACGAAGGACGAAGCAACAATTCATCACGAAGAATGGAGAATCCACAAGAACTACGGTGACCTGAGCCTCTACACTGGAGGAACGTAGGCAACCTGCGGGTCCGGTCTCATGCAAGAAAGAAGATATGTTTAGCCCTAGCGCGTTATGGTGATTGGCCTTCATCTCGAACTTGTCAAGACATCTTTGTACGATTCATTTGCCAATGAATTAATCACCAAAAAGATTGAACAACTTTCTTAGATTTGGAACCATTTCGCGATCCTTGTCGAGTCTAGGGACTTCTATTCTTTCTGCATACTCCCAATTTCTTGCAATCAAATTGGGGCTTTCCTTCTCTTCTCTCTTAATGACTTACTTGCCTTCGTGAGTCATTCAATTCAATAAAAAAAAAATGTCAATACTAGGGACACTTCCCTAGTCGAGTCAATATCACTCATCTTCAGTGACAAAAGGTTTTTCACCGCAAAATCACATGTCTCTCATCCTCAGCTAGAGTCAATGCACACTTCCTCATTAATCGAGTCAAAAATGAAGACGCAAAAGAGATGCCCGCTAGATTGAAAACCCGAAAGGGCGGTCTAGGCAAAAAACAGGGTGCGTCATAAAAAAATGAGAGAGTGAGAGAGAGAAGGGAAAGAGAAATGGAGATCTCTGGCCTCTAAAAAAGACAACTACACGGGCTCTACATTGGATCTCCTCAGCAAGTCAATTCCCCACCGAGTCAACTTTGGGATTGCAAAAGGCTCGACAAGATATAGCACCATCAAAGGTTGTCTTGGGTTATCGGCATCATTCTCCAGCAGTGTGCATTTTTGGGTTCATGAAAAGAAGGCCCGTGGTTACCAAGATCCATCCGAGAACAAGCCCATCATAAAAGGGCACGAGGTTGCACAAATAATCCCTAGCTAGTCAATTGGCTTGGGCAGCAAATAGCAACAACATGTGTCTCAGTTTTCAAGGCTTCTTCAAGTATGTGCTTCTAAAGTACGCCGAAAGGCTCCCGAGAAATGGAGTAGCTCTTGCCATATCCTCTCATGTTTATTCTCTCACACGAGGATGAGTCACTCTTGCTTTGCTCCACAAATGGTGACGCCCTAGGGACTATATGACCCGAGAACAAGGGCTTCTTTTGACAATCAACAAGCCCTAGGGGCTATGCTCGAAAAAAAAATGTGTGAGACTATCCTCAAAGTCTCTCAAAAGGGATGTCAAAAAGCCCTCTTGTCATGTGTGCCCGTGCTCGTTTCCCCAATCAAGGGTGGACCTTTCTCGAAATCAATGATGGCACTCTAGGGGCTACGGTCAAGTCTTAAAGGCTCCCTCGGCAAAGAGTAATTAACTCCCCAGCAGTATCCCCAGCCAAGTCATGTGCAACATTGGAAGCTTCCTCAATTCGGCACCGAAGGTCTCAACGGGCTTCGCAATCTACAATCTTTTGGGCTACGGCATTACAATAATTCAAGCAAAGGGCAATATTGGGGCTTCGCAACCGACAGTCTTTTGGGGACAACAATGCTCAAGCAATGCAATGTGGAGTAGTCTTATGGCTCCATGAAAGAGATCAAGCTTCAAAGGTCTCTCAACACTTCAAGTCAAAGGCCTCTTGGTTTTAAATGAAGACTCCGATGTTATGAATGAAGTTGTGATTTTTGTTAGAACTTTCAACGAGATCATGAAGAAAGTCTTAGAGAAAAGGAAAAAGATTCAATATGCTAAACTCTAATCAAACAGGGTTATAGCGGGAAATGCCACGGCCAATCCCAATGTTTCTGCAATTCAACACCCCCTTCTCCAAGATCAAAAGCACAAGGTGCAGCTCAGATAAAGTTGGGCCACAGCACTAGTTGCATCCGAAGATCCGTCATTAGTTCAACTCAAGAAGAGTCAAGCAAGCATACTCATTTGGGACTTTATCACACCAAGACCTTATCCTCCGCGACCTCGACGGCACCGCAAGACATTACTGCATCCTTTGACGTAAGACCTCCGCCATTTGGGTATCAACCACAATGAGGCCATTCATCTCCCCAGTAAGAGCAAGAAGGGGATCTCTATCAATAATTCTACCTGACGGTACATCCGCTCTCAATGCCGAGCCAATCACAAGATAATTTGGGGCTTTACATTCCACCGTCTTGAAGCTCACAAACAAAAAGTCCATGACATTTGGGGCTTAGAAATTTCTCGAAGCTTGGCATCCATAATCTTCTCTTGGGGATTGCTCACGCCAACAACAAAGGGCGATTTACTCGAATGGGCCAAGAACTGATTTATCTTGGGGCTATGCAAGCCACTCAAAGTTTGGTATCAAAGGCGTTCTAGGGACTTCACAATCAGCAACCCCTTGGTATCTCGGCATCAAAAGCCTTTTGAAGCCCCAACCGACAAATCTCTTGGGGCTAGACATCAATCTTCGTTGGGCACACCGGTGACAACAGAATTCAAGCGAGGCAATCCGGACTTCGACTGAACATGACTTGATCTTGGGTTGGCTTCACAAGCACACAATGGTTAAAATGGTTCACCCACGGACTAAAAAAAAAATAATCTTTTCCTCACATGCATATTCTTTCCTTTCTAATCTAAAAAAAAAAAAAAAACCTTTTTTCTTTTTCTCCTTCTATGTGCAAAAATATGTGCTTTACTTTGCTTTGCTCCATAGCTTCTTCCCCAGAGTTCTCCATCATCCTTGAACTACGCTGGTCTGATTCTCTTAAAGGGATACGTAGGCAGCCTTTTGGCACGACCAACCCATCATCCAGAGTACCATCTCGCCAACCCAACATCAAGGGCATTCTCTCATCAACATCTAAAGAATGGACATTCTCCATCAAAGCATCCTCCGCGGACATCAGGAATCCATCTCCACTCAAGCGACAATGGTAAGTGAAGGTATGAATACATCCAATGCTTTCCTCAAAATCACACCGCACACAAAATCACTCTCTACATTCTTACTTCTCTCTCATTGCAAGGGTGTTCCAAAATCTCATCACACCACGAGCACAATTTCTCTCAATCATCACACTTCATGCATCTTCTTGCACAAACACATATACCTGTCAAGCACACACATAACAGGTACCACCACGAAGTCAACAACACCCGCTACTCAAGGCACTTCATCCCCATCAGAAAGTGGTCAACTGTGCCCACACCCCACAAAGTCAATACGGCTCCAAACAACATACAACAAAACTCGGTCCATATCGAGACAAGCTCCCATGAGCTCCAAGTCGGCAACTCGGTCCATATCGAGACAAGCTCCCATGAGCTCCAATTCGGCAACTCGGTCCATATCAAGACAAGCTCCCATGAGCTCCAAGTCGGCAACTCGGTCCATATCGAGACAAGCTCCCATGAGCTCCAAGTCGGCAACTCGGTCCATATCGAGACAAGCTCCCATGAGCTCCAAGTCGGCAACTCGGTCCATATCGAGACAAGCTCCCATGAGCTCCAATACAACACTCCAGCCAAAGTCGCTCATGCAGGGAGCGCACCTCTATCCCTTGTAATTTCAAATTCCTTCTTTTATCAAGTCTTTGCGTTCTTTTCTTTCTTTTTCTTGTCGATGTCCTCGGCGGGTGTTTTTACTTTCGTCGACGCGTTTTGCTTTGCAATCCACGTTGCCGAGGGGCTCTGTAGACACCCGCGCCTTGGACCTCTCACCCCGATTGCATACATATATTTTTTATTTATCTTGTTTTTGTTAATTTCTGTTACTTCGGTTAAGTTCCTAACTGATTCCGTTAGTTTTGGACTAAATTGCATAACAGAGTTAACTTTTAGGGTCATTCTGTCATTCTGTCATTTATCACCCGCGGGCGCCTCCGGCACTGTTTGTGGGCTGCGCGCGCGTCTCGCCCCTAAAGCGGGACTCGCGCGCCTCCCATTATGGCAGTAACGGATTGCACCTTATTTCCCTCCCTTTTCTTATTTACAAACATCTTTTCTTGATCACAAAAACCATCTTTTTACATCCACATTCATCCCCCCTTTTCTCATTAACTCCCAATCCCAAATTCTAAGCCTTTTCCCAAAAACTAATATTTCTTTCATTTATTATTTGATTTCTTTTATTTCTTTTATTCATTTATCTTATTTGTGATTGGTCAATTCCATCTCACATGGATGATCAATTTCCCTCCAACCTCTCCCTCTCTTTTTTACCTATAAAAACCATCATCTTCTACCTTAGAAAGGGACTCCAACCTTGATTCACCAACTACATTATACACAAATTCTCCCAACAAGAGTTCTTAGTAACAAGACTCTACACAAATTGTTCTACAACAATTTCATTACAACAACAACACTTTCAAGTCAAGGTTCCAAGTCCTCTTTCTCAAGGTACAACTCCATTTTCTTCCTTTGTTTTCTTCTTCTTGATGTATGCAATCCCCATTAATGGGACATGACCAACATGACTACTTCATATATTGAAGTTAGTTAAGGTTATCTCTCTACATTTTAATCTTAACTTTAATTCACCATGTTAATTTCTCTTCATCTCTTAATGTAATTCTTTAACATTACTTGTTACATGTAATCTTTATCATTAAATAAATAAAACAATTCTATTTTATTTCCCCTTTATTTTCCCCTTTTCTTCTCATCACAATTGTTAGCACATTTCTATTTAATTAATTGAAGGACATGTAAATATTAGAACACCAATAGTAGCAAGACCCGCGTAAGCGGGGCGGAGTGGGTGTTTAAGTACTTCCCACTCCGTCACCTAACCCCCGAACCCTTCTCTCCCGAATCTCTGGTTTTGTACATAAATTAGGCTATTTCTAGGTTTTTCTTATGTTCCTTTAAAAACATAGGTGGCGACTCTAAACAATCTAAAACAAGTTAGACATCCTAGGATAATTCACCGCTCTAGCCAAGCCGTGGTTCCCCGGGGTATCTACAGTACTCTGCTTGGAACCCTTCCAGCTTACAGCTCCACCATTTAATATAAACACAAAACCCGATTGCGATCGACTGTCATCTCTGTCGGTTTGGAAGCTTGCATCCGTGTAAGCATTTACAACGAGATCATCTTCCATTCCTCCATAGACCAAAAACGAGTTTTTAGTCCTTCTCAAGTACTTAAGAATCGCTTTTACAGTCACCCAGTGATTTTCACCGGGGTCGAATTGGTATCTACTTGTCATGCTCAAAGCATAAGATACATCCGGCCTAGTACAAATCATGGCATATATGATGGACCCAATTGCCGAAGCATATGGAACATCATTCATTTTCTCACGCTAATCTTTTGTCTTAGGACATTGAGTCTTGCTTAGAGAAACTCCATGTAACACCGGCAAGGTACCTCTTTTAGAATTTTCCATACGGAATCTTCTAATGACTTTGTCAATGTATGTACTTTGGCTTAAACCAAGTAGCTTCCTTGATCTATCTCTATAGATCTTAATGGCAAGTATATATGCGGCTTCACCCATATCTTTCATTGCGAAACATTTTCCCAACCAAGTCTTTACGGACTAAAGTGTAGGAATGTCGTTTCCAATGAGTAATATGTCGTCCACATATAAAATCAGGAATAGCACTATGCTCCCACTAATCTTCTTGTATACACAAGGCTCATCTTTGTTCTTGATGAAACCAAACTCTTTGACCGATTCATCAAAACGGAGATTCCAACTCCTAGAAGCTTGCTTCAATCCATAAATGGATTTCTGCAATTTGCATACCTTAGAATTCTGTTCAAAACCTTTTGGTTGTGTCATATACACATCCTCCTGTAGTTTTCCATTTAGGAAAGCGGTTTTGACATCCATTTGCCATATTTCATAGTCATGATATGCGGCAATGGCAAGCAAAATTCTTATAGACTTGATCATTGCTACGGGTGAAAAGGTTTCATTATAGTCAATACCATGAACTTGCCTATAACCTTTCGCTATAAGTCTAGCTTTGTAAGTATGCACATTCCCATCCATGTCAGTCTTCTTCTTGAAGACCCATTTGCATCCTATGGTTTTTACACCTTCGGGTGCATCAATCAAATTCCAAACTTGATTGTCTTGCATGGATTGCAATTCGGATTCCATGGCTCCAAGCCACTTGTCCGAATCAGGAGAAGACATCGCCTCTTGATAGGTTGTTGGTTCATCATTCTCAATGATTTCCACCTCATTACTATCCGTTACGAGAAATCCATATCCCACGAAAATACATTTATCAGATTTGTGTGCAAGTTTGCCTGAGACAAGTCTTTTGACAAAAGCTTCACAACCCAAATCTTCATGAAATACAGACAAGGCTTCTTTCCGCTCCACATCTCATATGGAGTCTTTTGAACTGATTTAGTTGGAACACGATTTAGTGTGAAAGCAGCAGTTTCTAGAGCGTAACCCCAAAAGGATATTGGAAGATCAACTTGACTCATCATTAATCGAACCATGTCTAACAAAGTCCGATTTCTCCTCTCGGACACACCATTCCATTGTGGTGTTCCGGGTGGAGTCAATTGTGAAACTATTCCACAATTCTTTAGATGATCATCAAATTCATGACTCAAGTATTCTCCACCTCGATCTGATTGAAGTGCCTTAATACTTTTGCCAAGTTTTTTTTTGGCGAAAAGAGGACGGTACCTCCCTAGATTTTATTAATTAAATAATTAAGCTACAAGCACAGTGGGGGACATGACAACCTCAACCACCGGGAAAAAAAAACAAGGGAATACTTTTGCCAAGTTGTTTTTCTACTTCATTTTGAAATATTCTAAATATATTAAATGCTTCACTTTTATGTTTCATTAGGTAAACATACCCAAATCTACTATAATCATCAGTGAAGGTTATGAAGTATTGAAATCCTCCCCTAGCATTGCTACTTAATGGTCTGCATACATCGGAATGTATCAACCCCAATAAGTCGCTTGCCCTTTCACCTAGCTTGGTAAAAGGTGTCTTAGTCATTTTTCCAAGAAGACACGAATCACAAGTGTCATATGACCCAAGGTCACATGAACCTAAGAGACCGTCCCCATAGAGTTTTGAGATACGCTTCTCATTGATATGACCAAGACGGCAATGCCACAAATAAGAATGATTTACATCATTAGGTTTAGATTTCTTATTTATATGATAGACATTTTCATTATTTTCATTCTTGACATCCAAGATATAAAGGCCATTAAATGAATTTGCAATACCATAAAGCACATCATTTAAATAAATAGAAAATTTCTTATTCTCAATAAGAAGCTTAAAACCTTCATTATCCAAACAAGAAATTAAAATAATATTTCTACTTAAATCCGGTACATAATAGCAATTGTTCAAAACAAGTATTAAACCGGAAGGTAAAGTGACTTCATAAGTCCCTACGGCTAATGCAGCAACTCTTGCTCCATTCCCCACGCGTAGGTCTACCTCACCCTCTTTAAGTAGTCTCCTATTCTTTAGTCCCTGCACATTTAAACAAATGTGAGAACCATATCTGGTATCTAATACCCAGGAATCAGTGGTAGAAAGGAGAATATCTATCATATAGATACCTGAAGTCGACGCAGCCTTGCTGCCCTTCTTCTTCTTTTGCTCTTCCAAGAAAGCCTTGCAATTACGTTTCCAATGACCAATTTCTTGACAATGGAAACAGATTGCATCCTTTTGTGAATCGGGTTTTGCCTCAGAAGCCTTGGCAACCTTTGCCTTGCTTATCTTAGGTTTGACAACTTTTTCCTTACCCTTTCCTTTGGCACCAGCCTTCTTCCCATCATGAACCAAGAGCACAGGAGAACCTTTCTCCACAATCTTCTTCTCCACAGTTTTAAGCATCCCATGCAACTCGGAGAGATTCTTATCCATTCCATGCATGTTATAATTCATCACAAACTGATTTTAACTTTTAGGCAATGAATTAAGAATGAGATCCGTGGGTAGCTCCAATGGGATTGGATAGCCAAGTTTCTCAAGATGATCCACATAACCTTTCATTTTAAGCATGTGAGGACTCACTTGTTGCCCTTCATTCATTTTGCAAGAAGTGAATGCAACAATGGTCTTGTACCTCTCTTGCCTAGCTTGCTCTTGAAACATGGCTCTTAACTCCATGCCTATCTCATAGGCTTCCAAATGTTCCAAACTTTGTTGGAGTTTTGAGCACATGGTAGCAAGCATGAGACAACTTACATCTCTAGAATCATTACGATGTTTCTTGTAATTGTTTCTTTCTGGCCTAGGGGCAGTAGGTTCTGGTTCAGCAGGAAGTGGCCTATCGAGAATGTACAACTTATCTTCTTGCCCTAGAACAATTCTTAGGCTACGGATCCAATCCATAAAGTTAGTACCATTCTCTTGGAGCTTATCCTTCTCAAGGATCGATCGCAACGAAATTGATTGAGTGTTGTCAGTCATTATCTACAATTATGCAAAATTTCCAAAATTTAATAAGTACCAATTTTCATTAAAGAAATAAACAATGTATTTTACAAAAATACTGCCACTAAATTATAAAACCTTCTTTATACATCCAATGTATAGTATAATTTAAATGGGTTAAGATCCCGCTTTAATTTAATTTTAAGTACGCTTTGACGCACCGCTCAAAATCAAATTAATTAGGTAGACAACTCTTGTCAATCATATCTCATATGACTCTCAGTTCTTTTCATGAGATTCTTTAAGAAATCCAATTTTAAAAAAGCATGTTAAATCTCATCTTTGCCTTAAGCCCAAAACTGTTTTGACGCTTAATTAAGTCCAACCATTTTAAACGCATAGGAAACTCTTATTCACTCATCTTGCTCATACATGAATAAAATCAATGCACCTCGCTTTGGCGAGCCCACACAAAATTACCCATGTACAAACAAGTGTTTTAATCATGGTATGGCAGAAGGACTTAAAACTTTCTTTGAAGGTTCATAACATATAGCAAATAACAGTTTCCCCTCCCTTTATTGTAGAGGACCTTACATCTTGTGTGAGGCCTCCCCCTTAGTCTCTTTCTCCTTGGTGGTTGAGGTTGGTCATGTCCCCCACCATTTTGTAAAATCTAGGGAGGTGTTGTGTCGCCCTCCTTTCGCCAAAAAAAAACATATAGCAAATAACACATTTATGAGCACATAATATAAACATGTTACGCATCAAGTTTAGCCACTAAATTAATCTCCATTAATTTACGCATAATATTTATGTGTCTTTAGTTTCTCTATAATTATGAGGATGAGACTCTTTGAACTTTGGTTATCTTCTTCCAAATCAAGACAACAAGAAGTGCGGCCGAAACTAAGCCACAAGGCATCCACAATTCCGCACTAATTCAAGAAACCAAGAAAGTCCATGTGGCCGAGACTAAGCAATAGATGGTCTCGATGAACGTAGGCCAATTGCATCCACAATTCCACATGGATCTCCAATCTTTGAATCAAGAACTTTGTTTCTCAATTTTAGCAATTATGAACTCTTCATAATTCTAACTTCGTTTTATCTTTGAAACTTTGATTGCGATCAAGTTTGGAAAATACAATCTCGATGAACGTAGATTAGCCATCCAAACCTTGAACCAATCTTAGAATCACAAGACTAAAACAAATAGGAAAATCAAACCCAAAGATCCACACCCAAACCAACTGTCCAAAACCCACTCCAGATCAGCAGGTCTGGCCGGTCTTGTCACTGGTCTGGTCAGACCCCATCAAAATTCCAGATTCTGACTCTGACCGAAAATCAAAAACCAGAATCCTGATAACTGTGCGGCCGCCCAAGGAAAAACTGTACGGTCGCCCAAACTTGTGCGGCCGCCCAAGGTTTTCTGTGCGGTCGCACAGTAGCATCAGAATGAATTTTTAAAGTTCGAAAATTTGTCTCAAAATTGTTTTCCCCTATTATTAAAACTTTGATCCAATCAAAAATTAATAATCAAACAATTCAGAATCCAACATAATTTTTAGTGCGATTCAATAGTGCGATTAAAGTTGTAAAACAATAAACCACATAAAATCATATAACACATAAACATCATATAATCCAATATTCATATCATGCTAGGCACATAAACAATTTATATACACACAACATGATCTAGGTATTGAAATAATCAACATGAACGGGGCTCTGATACCACTGTTGGGTTTCCAAGTAACATGCGCAGCGGAAAATAGCATTTAAAAATTTATGAAACTCAAAGCCCATAGATCCATTCATATGATTAAATCAAATACTTGCAATATGAATACTATAAAAACTAACCCTTGATGACTTTGAATTTGGTCTTTGATCTTGGTGAAGAAATTGAAGCTTTAATCATGAACAAGTAAGAACACGAACTTTGATGATGATGATGAGCTTCACCCTCTAGCGATATCCACACCTTGAACGAATATCAAGAACACTTGATCTTGGTTGCTAGACCAAAATTATGAAACACATTTTCACAATTAATATGAACTATATGGAATATTATTTTGTGTATTATTTTGTTCTTCAATCTAGGATGTCTTAGAACAAAATAAAACTCTCTCAAACTCTTTGGAGACTTGCACAAAAGCTAGGGTTAAGTTCTGGCCGAATTTGGTTGTTTATATACAAGTTAGACCTATTCCAAATAGGAAACTTGTGTCAAAACCCATCCAAAATCCTTTTCCTAATTAAATCAGGAAACCTGTCCCAACACACTGTGCGGCCGCCCAAAATCAGGTGTGCGGTCGCCCAAACATGTGCGGCCGCCCAGCCTGGTTTGTGCGGTCGCACACCAGGATCAGAGAGCCTTAATTTTCCAATATAGTCCTTTTAGGATTCGTTCTATTGTGTGTGACCCTCTAGGATTATACTAAGTTGGCAATGGGTTCAAACATGAATCCATAAGATATGATTAGGTTCTAGCAAACCGTCATACCTACCCAAATAGTATAACTAGATACAAGTTCGCATTCCTTTAGAATATGTCACAATCCCTTTGTCCACGATCTCATTGAACACAAGTCATGGTCAAACGGTCAACTTGTTTTTGTTCAATACTTTCTCGATTCCGAATATGTTGATAATCCAAATGACATTAATCTAATCAATTCATTTGAGTCCGGCCGAACATTTCATCAACATCATTCCTACGAGAGGCCTAAGCTTGTGATCTCTCCGAAGAGGAACAAATCCATTTAGCTTATTATTCTTCCCTACGTGAATCCGATTATGCCAATCATACACTTTATAACTACCCGGTTAAAGGTAGCGTTTGAATATGTCAAACATAATGTTCATCAAGTAGAAGACTATAATAACTTCATGTCTAACGATTCGAATGACATAACTAATATGAGATATATGTACGACATATACCATGACCGTCCTCTTTTCACCAAAAAAAAAGTACGACATATACCATGACATAAATCTCATACAGCGGGTCATGTCCAGTACCTTGTTCCAAACAAGTACCCATAAATCTAACATGATCATCCCATGATTATTTAGCCTTTATACTAGTGCTTAACAAGTACTAGGGACGGAGATTATTATAAGTAAACATGAACAACAATAATAATCAAAGCATCTCTTTATTGATATGAAATAAATGATAACAATTACAACGTTTATTATACGTGCCTAGGGCACCAATACCAACACTTATCACGAGAATAGCAATAAGAAGTCTCAGATGGCATTGGCTAGCCTCTCGATATGTACTAATTGGAGACCGAGTTTACAAAAGGCACCACGAAGGGATCAATCTTCTATGCGCAAATGAGACTGAAGCTCAAGAAATAATGCATGAGATCCACGAAGGTGAATGTGGGCCCCACATGAACGGGTTTATGTTGACCAAGAAGATACTCCGCATGGGTTATTATTGGAGTACCATGGAAAGAGACTGCATCGAGAAAGTCAAAAGGTGCGCCAAATTCCAATTCCATGCCAACCTACAGCACGCTCCACCCTCACAACTTTACAACATGACCACGCCATGGCCTTTCTCTTGTTGGGGCATAGACATCATCGGCAAAGTTCACCCTACTGGCAGCAACGGACAATCTTTTGTCCTAGTAGCCATGGACTATTTTACAAAATGGGTCGAAGCACAGGCTTACCGGGTTCTCAACGCCAAGAAAGTGTCCGAATTCGTGAAGACCCACATCATGTGCCGGTACGGCGTTCCTCATGAAATCATCTCAGACAACGGTTCTCACTTTGAGAAAGAGATCGACGTGCTCCTGGTAGAATACAAGATTACTAAGCACAAGTCATCTCCATACTGCCCTCAAGCAAACGGCGCAGTCGAAGCAACTAATAAGACAATCAAGACCATTGTGAAGAAAATGGCCTCCACCGGAAGGGATTGGCCCAAAAAGCTACCTCTAGCATTGTGGGGCTACCGCACGTCAATACGGATAGCAACTGGAGAAACTCCTTATTCACTGGTGTATGGTTCCAAAGTTGTACTCCCAATAGAGCTCGAAGTCCCATCCCTACGGGTCCTCCTCGAGAACCAAGTCAATGAAATCAATTGGATGCAAAGTCAATATGAATAGCTAGCTCTACTCAATGAGAAAAGGCTAAGGGAACTCTAACGTACAAGAGCCTATCAACAAAGAATGGCAAGGGCTTTCAACAAAAAGGTGAAGCCTCGAAACATCAATGTGGGAGATTTGGTCCTAAGACAGCATCCTCCTAATGCCATGAACCCCCTTGGAAAATGGGGACCCCGATGGATCGGTCCGTACGTGGTCAAGAAGATACTAAGCGACAGTGCAGTCCGACTTGTGGATTTAGATGGAGACCGGCTGCCGAAGGAAGTCAACCTAGACAAGCTGAAGAGATTCTATGCTTAATAAACGAAGACCATTAAAAAAAAAAAAAAAAAAAAAGAAGCCCGCTAGATTGAAAACCCGAAAGGGCGGTTTAGGCAAAAAACAGGGTGCACACCAAAAAAAAAATGGTCTTCATTTGTTTGAACTACGGAGACCTGAGCCTCTACACAGGAGGAACATAGGCAACCTTCGGGTGCGGTCTAAAATATAAACACATACCCAAATCATTTCAATTAACGAGATGCAATTTTATTCAAATCCTTAAATCATTTTTGCCATTACAACGGAAATGTTGAGCTATTAAAAGACATAAAACATTAAATCCTAAACAAGTGGTCTATTTTACTAGCAATCTCTTGGGGTACTAGGAAAAATCTAATTTTCTCTTGGCCTTCGAAGGGCCAACCGAACGACCATCAATCCTACTCTTCTTGGGAGGTCTAGGGAACACTGATACGGACCACAACCTTCTGCGCAACAGAACGCCTCCGAGCATAAAAATCATCCAAAGGGGTACCGAAAGGGTCAGTCAGAATATTGTTCACATCAGCAGCAGCTTCCTTGTATCTCAAAGCACTGCTAGGCTCAAAATCTTTCCCTAACAATTCAGCCCGAAGAGCATCTACCCAAGTAATGCCGCGGTAAACGGTACCAAACAAATGATCCAAGTAACTCTCGGGAAGAAAGATACTACCCCGATGCAGAGGGACGGAAGCCCACCTGTAAGGATCCCGCCCCCGTGCGGAGGATCGCGACGAGTTATGGGGGCGAAAGGCCAAATGCAGTTAACATGCCAAAAAATAACGGAGTCGCCACTTTTGTTAATTATTTAACCCAACAAAAGAAAAGGTTAGAGATTCTATTAGTTCGGAGGTCAGGTTACGCCTTGGGAAGAGTTTCACGTCACCCAAGTCACCTCGGATAGGACCGAGTCTCCCTAATGTTAGTTAACGAAAGTGCATGTGTTTGTGTGTGTTTTCAAAATGGGAGAAACTGACTGTTTTGACAAAACCAGTTAATTATTTGACAGAAAAGGTTTATTTTGCAAGCTTTCTGGTTAGGAAAGGAAGAAACTGGAAAATGCCTTCCCCGGCCAAAGTATCCGTATGGATGGGGAGGGCTCTCGAGGGCATTTTTACAGTTTCATCAGAGAACAGTCCAGTTTCAGTCAAAACAGAGTATCTTTCCTGAAACTGGACTGGAATGTTGATTTCCAGTTTATGATAAACAACAAAACTTTGAGAAGTTCATTCCTATGCACTTTGATCATCAAAGGAACCCCAAAAACAAAGATTTGGGTGTGATCAAAGGCAATCATTGGAGAAATTTATGAAAAGTTGATGAACATGGCATTTAAACCAAAATAACCATTTTGGTGGATATAGATTGAAACTTTACCACCAAAATGGACTTATTATACAAGATTAAACCTTTAGGGACACAAATATAACATAAAGATCAAATATTTATGTCCCATACTTGGTGATTTATGGCTAGATCATGGTTGGGGTGATAAAGATTGGAACTTTATCCCCCAATCATGACTCTTATGGCCAAATAAAACAAAATCAACATGAAAATGTAACAAACCATGATCATCTTTAGGTTTTACCCCATAATCATACACTAGGTGTTAAGGGAACCTTGAATCACCTCATGATTTGGATCATATATATATATAATCATAATATATATAGCTTGAAAGGCCAAGACTTGTATAATATATAGATATAGTGCTTGAAAATGGACAAGACTTGCAAGAAATGTAAAGTGATTGAAATGGACAAGACTTTGCAAGAACAAGAAGAGATAATCACAAGATAAACAAGTAATATGAACAAAGATAAAAGAAAGTTTGAGATGAAGAAGAAGATGGGGAGAAGGAGGCTTCACCTATGATGGTTATGCCTATCTTCCTCTCTAATCACTCAAATATGTGTATCACTCACTTTCTGCTCTCAAACTGGCAGAGTTTCAACTCACAAAACGTTTTCTCCCCCCCTGAAATGATCAGCATGGGGTTCAATTTATAGAGGATGAGGGTGCCCAACATAGCCGTACAGCTAGGGACCTCATGTGCCCAAACCATCCGTATGACTCGACTTGGCGAGCTTCTGGATTTTTCCAAGTTTAATTCCCCTTCAGTCCTGGAATATTAGGTTTATCCTAGTGAGGTCCTGGCCCATCGGTTTATCCCTAAATGGCACCAAGAATTCCTCTAAAGTAGGTAAATTCAGATTGGGGTATTTACAGAGCCCCTCGGCAACGTCGCTTTTGAAGAAAGCGGGGTTGTCGATAAAACAAGCATCCCAATCTGATGGGAGGACGGCTTGGCCGATTTGGGTGAGAGATTTCAAGGCTACTCAGACCTATAAGCATCCCAATCCGATGGGAGGACGGCATAGCCGATTTGGGTGAGAGATTCTAAGGCTACTCAAACCTATAAGCATCCCATTTTGATGGGAGGACGGCATAGCCGATTTGGGTGAGAGATTCTAAGGCTACTCAAACCTATAAGCATCCCATTTTGATGGGAGGACGGCATAGCCGATTTGGGTGAGAGATTCTAAGGCTACTCAAACCTATAAGCATCCCATTTTGATGGGAGGACGGCATAGCCGATTTGGGTGAGAGATTCTAAGGCTACTCAAACCTCCCATTTTGATGGGAGGACGGCATAGCCGATTTGGGTGAGAGATTCTAAGGCTACTCAAACCTATGAGCATCCCATTTTGATGGGAGGACGGCATAGCCGATTTGGGTGAGAGATTCTAAGGCTACTCAAACCTATGAGTATCCCATTTTGATGGGAGGACGGCATAGCCAATTTGGGTGAGAGATTTTAAGGCTACTCAAACCTATAACCATCCCATTTTGATGGGAGGACGGCTTAGCCGATTTGTTCTATGGCTGGACCTAGGGTATAGGATTCCTACGTATCCCTATTCGAGGGAATCAAGCCTAACGTAGTTCGGATGAGAGATTTTAAGGCTACTCAAACCTATGGGCCTTAGGTGGATATCTATTCATCATTTCCTAAACAGGCATGGCCCGAAGGCCGGGCTTGGTCAACTTAGCCCTATTCGAAGGGGGTCGACTAAAGGGGGCTGGCATGGCTCAGAGGCTCAAATGATGGGCATGGCTCAGAGGCTAGACTCGATCGACTTGGCTCTATCGGAGAGGGTCGACTTGAGGGTAACTGGTCTTACATCCTACTAAGGACTGCCGGACATTTGGTCAACTTTTCTCATGGCGGAGGGTCGACTACACAAACTGGTCAACTTATCTCATGGCGGAGGGTCGACTACACAAACTGGTGAACTTATCTCATGACGGAGGGTCGACTACACAAACTGGTGAACTTATCTCATGGCGGAGGGTCGACTACACAAACTGGTCAACTTATCTCATAACGGAGGGTCGACTACACAAACTGGTCAACTTATCTCATGGCGGAGGGTCGACTACACAAACTGGTCAACTTATCTCATGACGGAGGGTCGACTACACAAACTGGTCAACTTATCTCATGGCGGAGGGTCGACTACACAAACTGGTCTCACGTCATTACAGACTGCCGGGACACATTGATAGGTTTTCTCTAACCTGGCCACTCCCAGGGACAAAGGTTTTCTTAACATAATCATGACTATACTGGTCTTACGCCCTACCAAGGGCTACCGAGGCGATAACATTTTAACTTTCATCCTGGACTTACGAAATACGGCCGGGTCAACAAAATCCAATGGTCTTACGTCATGCCGGACGGCCAAGGATGAATTTCACGGAGTCAAATGGACTTATGTCATTCCGGACTGCCAAAGGACGAATCTCACCAAAACCTAATGGTCTTACATCACACCGGACGGCTAAAGGACACAATCTGACAAAACCTAATGGTATTACGTCACGCCGGACGCCCAAAGGGCAAATCTCACAAAACCTAATGGTCTTACGTCACACCGGACGGCCAAAAGACACAATCTCACAAAACCTAATGGTCTTACGTCACGCCGGACGGCCAAAGGACACAATCTCACAAAACCTAATGGTCTTACGTCACGCCGGACGGCCAAAGGACACAATTTCAGAAAACCTAATGGTCTTACGTCACGTCGGACGGCCAAAGGACACAATCTCACAAAACCTAATGGTCTTACGTCACGCCGGACGGCCAAAGGACACAATCTCACAAAACCTAATGTTCTTACGTCACGTCGGACGGCCAAAGGGCAAAATCTCACAAAACCTAATGGTCTTACGTCACGCCGGATGGCCAAGGGACAAATCTCATAAAACCTAATGGTCTTATGTCACACCGGACGGCCAAAGGACACAATCTCACAAAACCTAATGGTCTTACATCACGCCGGACGGCCAAAGGACACAATCTCACAAAACCTAACAATTTCACGTCACGCCGGACGGCCAAAGGGCAAATCTCACAAAACCTAATGGTCTTACGTCACGCCGGACGGCCAAAGGACACAATCTCACAAAACCTAATGGTCTTACGTCACGCCGGATGGCCAAAGGGCAAATCTCACAAAACCTAATGGTCTTATGTCACGCCGGATGGCCAAAGGGAAAATCTCACAATACCTAATGGTCTTACATCACGCCGGACGGCCAAAGGACAATTTTTCATATTTTTAACTAGACTTACGAAGAACGGCCACATTAACTTCCCAAATTCAAACTTTTAACCTGGACTTACTAAGCGCGGCCGGGTTAAATTACATACTCTTGACCTGGGCTTACGAAGCGCGGCCTGGCTAATTTTACATTTTTAACCTGGGCTTACGAAGTACGGCTGGGCTAATTACACACTCTTAACCTGGGCTTACGAAGTACGGCCTGGCTAATTTCCACATTTTTAACCTGGGCTTACGAAGCGCGACCGGGTTTATTTCAACATTTTAACCTGGGCTTATTAAGTACGGCCGGGTTAATTTCCACATTTTTAACCTGGGCTTACGAAGTACGGCCGGGTTAATTTCCACATTTTAACCTGGGCTTACGAAGTACGGCCGGGTTAATTTATACTCTTAACCTGGGCTTACGAAGTACGACCGGGTTAAATTCGCATTCTTAACCTGGACTTACAAAGCGCGGCCTGGTTAAATTACATACTCTTAACCTGGGCTTACGAAGTACGGCCAGGCTAATTTTACATTCTTAACCTGGACTTACGAAGCGCGGCCGGGTTAATTTCAATAAAGCTGGTCTTATGTCCATCTAGGGACTTCCGGTGTATGGTCAACTTGGCTCTATGGGAGAGGGTTGACTCAATGGTTGGACTTACGAAGGACTGCCGGCACAATGATAGGTTTTCTCTAACCTGACCACTCTCGGGGACAAAGGTTTTCCTAACCTAACATGACTATACTGGTCTTACGTCCTACCAAGGACTGCCGTCACAATGATAGGTTTTCTCTAACCTGACCACTCTCGGGGACAAAGGTTTTCTTAACCTAACATGACTATACTGGTCTTACGTCCTACCAAAGACTGCCGTCACAATGATAGGTTTTCTCTAACCTGACCACTCTCGAGGACAAAGGTTTTCTTAACCTAACATGACTATACTGGTCTTACGTCCTACCAAGGACTGCCGTCACAATCATTGTTTCACAAAACACTCCCTCAAATGCCCAATGCAATTTGAAAGGGAAAAACATATATCTTCACAAACACTCCCTCAAATGCCCGATGCAATTTGAAAGGGAAAAAACATATCAAAACACAAAACACTCCCTCAAATGCCTGATGCAATTTGAAAGGGAAAAACATATCTTAAAACCAAACACTCCCTCAAATGCCCGATGCAATTTGAAAGGGAAAAACACATATTTTTACAAAACACACCCTCAAGTGCCCGACGCGACTTGAAAGGAAAAAAAACACACATTTTCACAAAACACACCCTCAAGTGCCCGACGCGACTTGAAAGGGGGGACAAAACATTCATTTTTCAAAAGTATGGTGCTAAAAGGGCAAAATTTAAAAGTGCTCATTCCTCAAGGCAAATCTTTTAACGAAGCATGCCAGTCAAATTTTTATTTTAACTTAACCGTGAGGTTTGTTACGCATAAAGTCCTTTGGAGCTTTGTCCATTTCTTAAGAGCGATCGGGAGTGGAGAACCTTTTGTCGTCGATGTTGGGGTGGTCCCATGTCCTGGTAATCATCAATATTGGGGTAGCCCCATGTCCTTGTTGGCGTCGGTGGCGGCATAGCCCCATGTTTCCGGCCGGCGTAGCCTAATGTCATCGTTTGACGGTTAGGAACCCATGCCTTTTTCATGACGCGCCCTTTCTTTTGCCTAGGCCGCCCTTATGGGTTTTCAACCTAGCGGGCTACTTTTTGCGTCTTTTATGGCACAGCCTGTTTTTTGCCTAGGCCGCCCTTGCGGGTTTTCAACCTAGCGGGCTACTTTTTTGGTGCCTTTCTTTCTATTTTTCTCTCTCTTTCATGAGTGATCCAACCGACTCGACGGGACGGGGACTTAATATGTCCTTTTGGGGGAAACATGCAAGGGCCTTTATTTCGGCGGGAGAGAGTCCCTTTATATTGGTGAACAATGTATCACGAAACGTGAGGAAGCCCTTGCTTGACAGAATACAAGTGTTTAGCTCTTTCCTAAGATATAGAGAAGAAGACTTGTCGAGACATTTGAAATCAGCCTTAGTCAATATCATCAAAATGATTGCTTGAACGGACCATGTTCATTATTAAGTCAGGGTTATAACAAGCAATTAGCCTTGACATGTATAAATGCTGTGATCAATTGAGATTAAGATTCGATCAATGGCAAGATCAAAAAGTGTTTAGGAGAGATGGGTCATTATCTGGGAAATTGGTCATTGATGGGACCAAGGGAAGAGAACCGGGTCATTTTGGGAGGACCGAGGTTTGATGGATTCATTTCATGCTATGACCGGACCCGAAGGTTGCCTACGTTCCCCTCAGTTTGAGGAGCTTAGGTCGCCGTAGTTCGGCCCTAGGCCATCTTTTGCTGAAATTGGCTTTCTTTCGATGTTGTCTCAGAGGACGTTGTTGCTCACTTTGCTTTGCGGTGAACTCCTTTAGATGGACCTCTTGGGGTGAACCCTCTTTGGTGTGAACGGGCCTTTCTTTCCGCCATTTCTTTTCCTTCTTTCCATACATTCATTTCCTTTCCCTCTTCTCCTTTTTTTTTTTTTTTTTTTTTTTTTTTGGGAGGAGGTAAACATTAGCCCCAGCTTGCTTTCTCGGGCATTGGCTCCTTTGTAGCCCCTTGGTGGCATGCCTGTTACTTTGGGCTGACTTTGAAGATTCTGGGAAGCCCTATGCTTGGCCGCACACGTGTGAGCACTGTCAAATCTTGGTGGTCGAGCAACAACGTCCTCACCTTTCCACTATCTCAGGATGCCTTCGATGTGCATTAAGAATTGGTCTTGGAAAGGTGAATCGGGTTGTGTATCGGGGAAGTGTATGAGGGAAGACTTTCCATTAATGGTTTTTTCATGCCAATTGATCACAACATTTATTCACATCAAGATTAATTGTTTGCATTTAGCACTTTTCATTCGTGTTAGGTCCATTCGCCTTTAATGAATCGTCATTGACTAGTATGCTTAGAAGTCAATTCATCATTTTGGGGACGTAGCAATCAATTGATCATAACAAGCAAGGCAATTTCAAGAGTAAATGTATATTGCAAATAATGTCTCAAGTCTAGAGAGAAGAGAATGTAAATGACTCTTTTATTGAGATAACTTTGTACATACATGTCCAAGTGCGGACCTTTGCAAAAATAAAAAGACACAGTCCGAGATGGACTTTTGTGAGAATCTAGATCCTACGAGGCTGGAAGACTCATCATTTTTTATATTTTTTTTATATATATATATATTTTTTAGGGATGGACTCCTATGACACACGATGTTCCATTTTCTTATTCGATTGTTGGAGGGTTTGTCGGCGGCATATTCCATGTCTTCCGCGGGGAACTTCGGGTTCCGTGTCATCGGGAAAGATGTCGCGAGATCTCTACTTGGCTTGGCATTGCAACCACCGGGCCCATATTCGGCCATCTCCTTTTGGTGACTTCCTTTCAAGGGGCGTAACCTCGCGCATGGCATTCGGCGAAGGTACGGATCTCCATTTAATGTAGCCACCTTTGGGCCTCTGAGGCATGGGCCTCTTCTCGTGGACGGTGCCCCAATCCTACTCACGTGGATGGAAGTCTCAGACGCCATTTCAGATGTGGGCTCCTTGGTTGATGTTTCCGGTGGATAAGACCGCAAAGGACTTTAGCATTTTAAACCTCGAGGTGAAATTATAACCATGATTTGAGAGGAATGCCTCATTAGCGGATTAGCCTTTTAGAAAAGAGTTGACCTCTTATTTTAAGAAAACTTGATTTCCAATTTTTTGAATGAGGATTGACACACGCATTTTTCTATTTGAGTAAAAGACTCACACATCCCCCCCCCCCTTTTTTTTCATAAGGATTGACATACACACATTTCATTTGAGTAAAAGACTCACACATTCAAATGGGTTTAACGAAGAAACGAACATGACTTAAATTGGCCTAATTCAACGGGCTTTTGGGAAGAGGTGAGTGATTGACTCACTTTCCAAACGGACTTCCTAGGGTGATGGAGAGCGACCCTAAGGGCCCTAACTTAAAGGTTACGGGGACAAGGAGCCTCCTTGGCTTGTCGGAATATAGTCAGGATAACATGAGACAAAACCTTACTGGCTTGGGACCAGATGGTACTCACACTAGTTTGAGCCATCAAGGCGGTTGGAGCAACTGAGATGGTCATCACATGGAGGTGTAAACTGAGGAGGCCAATGCTTGACCAAGGTATATTACCATGTGGTGCCATGACAGCTAAACTCGAAGGGGTCATGGTCACGCGACGACACTGACGGGAATGAAATGGCATGAGGGGAGCAGAATTGGTCATCATGTGACGGCCCAAGAAAAGGGGAGGGAGTTACCCTAAGCACCTTTTGTTTCTTTTCTTTAACAGATGCTTTGGAGGATAATGGGGATCCATCCAAAGACTTGACTAATTTCCTAGGGAACTATGCCTAGGGGTTTAACGGGGACCTAGGGGATAACACCTAGGGGTTTAACAGAAGTTTCAGCGGGGATCACAAACGGGATCACAACGGGGATCACAACGGAGGTCACAACGGGGATCACAACAGAGATCACAACGGGGATCACAACGGGATCGCAACGGGGATCACAACGGGATCGCAACGGGATCCCAATGGAGATCACAACGGGGATCACAACGGGGATCACAACGGGATCGCAACGGGATCACTATGGGGGTCACAACGAGATCGCAACGGGATCACAATGGGGATCACAACGGAGATCGCAATGGGGATCACAACGGGGATCACAACGGGATCACAACGGGGATCACAACGGAGATCACAATGGGATCACAACGGGATCACAATGGGGATCACAACGGGAAACTTGGAAGGATAGTGGGGATCCATCCAAAGGCTTAACGAAACGCCTTTATGGAAGTCTTGGAGGATAACGGGGATCCGTCCAAAGACTTAACGGAATGACACTCATTAACGCAAGAATGCAATGCGTCAAGGCCAAGAAGCAAAAACGGAGCAAAGTCATGCAATGTGCAATTATTTATTCATCCAAGTTTACTTAAAAAGCATTTTTATTTCCTAAATGGTTGGAAAAGATTTCTCTTCTTTTTCGCAACTACTCTAATTCCTAGATCAGTAGAGGTCATCACTACGCCTATAGACCCCTCGTTTTTCACCTGCCTTGCACACTCCTAAGGATGGACTGTCCCGGGCGAGGGTCCTATAGGGCAAGCGGCTTCCACCGACCAAAAGAAACGAACCTAGGGTCTAGTGTATCGCAAGATCTGTTGGGTATGCCCACATATATCTCAGTTTTAATGTATTAGGATTTATTAGATTTGATTGATCCATCACCTAAGTTTTATTTCATGGACTTTAGACCCACATGTAAAAAGTATTTATACTTCATTTTTTAGGTTGTCCATTGTTATAGAATAGGCTTAGAAATAGGGCAAGAAGATCAAGTTTCAAGAAAAATCACTCAGTGAGTTTGAGCCGCGCTTATGCGCCTCCACGCGCCACGCGCCACGCGCCTTCCACTTTCGCGCCATGCGCCATTTAGAGCGCGCGCATAAGGATTTCTTCATAAGATATGTTACGCGCCTCTGCGCCCCTTGATTTAAGCGCACGCTTACTGTGCGCCTATTGGCTCAATGCGCCTCTTGGCTCAAACGCGCCTCAAAGTATTTTTTCAACACTCAGTGATTTATTGAAGACTCGAAGACTTGAAGAGAATTCAAATTACGCCAATGATCCAACGGTGGTTAAAAGATGCATATGCGCCTAATCTGTTGACACGCGTCCATAACGGTCACTTTTATGTTGAGTGTCAAAATGGCCATAATATATGCATGCTCCAATCAACAAGCGACAGCTCATCTTATCCACAAGGATTTCCAACGGCTAGTTTTTTGAAGTTCACTATAAATACCCCATAACTTCAACTTTTTGAAGTTGCTGAGTTTTGCTAAGAATTTCAAGAATTTCTCTCTCAAAGCATTTGTTGAAGATTTGAAGATTGCCTTCGTTTTTCCAGATTTCTCAAGAACATCTTCATACCTTCATCCTTAGCCCAGATCTTCAAGCCTTAACACTTTAGTTTCTTGTGCTCTCCATCTCAAAGATCTAAAGAGCCTTGATACTAAGAACACACACGCACCTCTTTAAGATTAATCATTTAGATTCATCTTTTAGAGATACACCGGTTATTGTTTTGGATTTGTTCTTTCATAGTAATAGATCTTGAGTTAGTGTATAAGCTCAAACATTGTAATTTGTAACACTCACTCATTATATAAGATCTCGATTAGAAATCCAAGACTAACCATCTTGGTAGAGGACGTAGATCTTTCATTGATCGAACCTCTCCAAATAGCTTGTGTTATTATCTTGTCATTTCTTTCAAGTTATTATTTTCACTCACTATTTGCTTGTTTACTCATTGTAGATTGATTGAATTGAATTGTGTTATGTTGTTATATCATTTGCCTTAGTTCCTTATTTCACTCACTTTGAGCCAAAATACTTAGTGTGTGTGTTGCGCTCCCTTTATCACTTTGCGCCTAGTTTCATTACTAAATTCCGCTGTGCATTTCACTCACTCACTTAGGCGCATTTCATAACGCTTACTTGATAAAGTGCGCATTCGCAATTGAGTTTTTCAAGGGTACGAAAAGAATTTTAAAACAGCTATTCACCCCCCCCCTCTAGCTATTTTTCATACCCTTGTTGCCCTTTGGGACCAACAAGTGGTATCAGAGCGCACACCTTTATAAAACATTTTTCGTTTTTCAAGCTTAACAGCTTGGGTGCCGATTCTAAATGGCAAACTCAAAACCTATGGCAACTGCAAACTACACTCACGTTCCGGTCTTTGATGAAGATCATTTTGACGTATGGAAATTCAGCATATTGACTCATCTCAACTCAATCGATGAAAGGCTCCATGACACCGTCGTTTATGGACCTTATATTCCGATGAAGGCGAATCCAAATCCACGCACCAACGCTGCTCAACCTACTGTCCTAAAACCAAGGGAAGAATGGACCGAGGAAGAAATTAGAAGAGTCGCAAATGATGGCAAAGCAAGAAACATTCTTCTAAGCACTCTAAGCACGGCGATGAAACAACAAGTCATGCATTGTGCTACTGCAAATGAGCTATGGGATGCTATTGAAGAGCATATTGAAGGAGACACCGTTTGCAAGGAGAACAAGAAATACGAAGTTCAAAAGAGATTCAACAATTTCTCTCAACTCCCCGGTGAAAACTTAAGGCAAACTTATGAACGCTACTGTGAAATTATCAATCTATGTATTTCACTTGGCATGAAGTTTACCAACAAAGATTTGAATGTAAATTTTCTACAAGCTTTTGGATCAAGATACCTTCATAAATCTAGCGCTCTTGAAGACGCTGGAACTTTAGATGTTTGGACTTTAAGGAACCTATATGCAAATCTCAAAGTTTACGAACTCAAACTCCAACGAATCAGTGAAACTGAAGGAAAGTCAAAATCTATGGCTATGATGGCGCACAGAGAAGCCGCGCCTACTCCTGCGCCTACACCTGCGCCTGTACAAGATGAGAAAAGCTCCGATCCCAAAATTTCTACTTCTGAGCTATTAGACTTGGATGATGAAGACTTCGCTTTATTTGTGAAGAAATTTCAAAAGTTCAGAAAATTCTCAAGACCCGGCTCAACCAACAAATTTCAAGGATCTACCAGCAAAGCTCCTCAAAAGTTTTCAAGGAGCAGTGATTCAAAAAGAAAAGAAGATCTTGTTTGTTTTAATTGCAGGAAACCCGGACATTTTGCATCAAGCTGCCCGATCCCCAAATTTGAATATATGCAGAAGAAGAGCAGCCATACTCCTAAATTCACTCCCAAGTTCACTCGACACAAGGGAATGGTTGCTGAAGAAGAAGCACCAGCAAATGAGCACAATACTTGGATTGAAACAGACTCCGATGAGAGCGATGAAGATTCCGATGATGGACTTGTTTGTTTGATGGCAAATGATGATGAAGTTGATGCTTATGATTCTGATGATGACTTCTCCAAGGATGTTCCCGATATGAATGCCTTGAACAAACCTATCAAGAAATCTGCAGGTTTTCAAGAAGCGAAAAAGAAGAAAGGACCAACCATCAGCGAGCTCGTTGAACAAGGATTTCTCACTCCGGCTCAAAACGATGGTGGATTGTTATTCTCACGATGTGATCTTGGAGCAAGGAACAAATTGAGAAAAGGAGCTTACATTAGACCTCAGGTTGAACCAACTGCTCCAATCTCCAAAATCAATGATGAAGTGATTGCTGAACAAGAAAAATTGTTCAAGAAGGCTGAAAAGGTAATCACTAGATTCGATAGTATGAAGGAAGCTTTAGCACTATCATGTGATGAAATTTCCCAGCTTAAGACCGAGAAATCTCTACTTAAATCTGAACTCACCCTCCTTAAGGAGCAGATAAAGAGCATGACTCCTCTTACTGTTAAAAAACACTTTTCTAACAGAACAGAACTCACTTCTTAAAGTTCAAAACGATGAATTGGTTGCTCAAATTACTGATCTTAAAAAGATTACAAATGAGTGGTCCAATTCTCGTGTCACTATGGAGAATATATTTGAGTCCCAAAAAGTCAGTGGTGATAAAAGTGGCTTGGGATTCTCATCAACTAGTGACAACTTTAAATGTGATGTCTGTGCTGAAAGAGATAGTGAATTTACCAACCAACAAACTCTTGAAATTCCCAAGGAAAAACATTCTAATTCAATGGGTAAAGGACATGAAAAGGTCAAGAGACAAACATTCCATTATGTCTACCCAACGAAGCAATTTGGGAAAGCTAATGGGAAAGATATAGCTACAGATGAACCATCTCCTAGCAAAATCATTCTTGAAAATAGGCGCGCTCCTTCTCCGAGTGCTCATTATGCGCCTAAGAGCCACGCGCCTCATCGCCGTGCGCCTCCTAGCCCTATGCGCCCTTCGAGAAAAAGCGCTCCAAAATTTCAAAAGAAAGATTTTGTTAAGTCTAGTTCATCTGACCCAAAGAAGAATGCCATCCCCAAGAAAAGTAAAGAGTTTGTGAAAACTCACGTGATTGGTGGCTTTCATCATTGTTCCATTTGTGATTGTTCAGGACACAAGGCCGTGGAATGCCTTTTGCGATTCACTCCCAATGCCAAAGGACGTAAAAATCCTAAGGTCAAGCAAGAGTGGGTTGTCAAAAGTTGCTAACCCTAGGACCCAAAAGGAATAAAGGGGACCTGCTTAAATGTCTATATTTCAGGTTCTTTGTTTCATGGCTGGATCTTCAAAAGCTAGAAATTATGAATGGATTCTCGATAGTGGGTGTTCAAGACACATGACTGGAGATGAATCCTTATTAGAAGATGTCCATGAAGAAAGAGGTCCCTCCGTAACATTTGGCGACAATAACAAAGGTCAAGTTGTAGCATATGGAAAGCTCAAGAAAGACAAAGTGTGCATTGAAAGAGTCTCACTCGTGGAAGGGCTCAAGCACAACTTATTATCCATATCTCAATTCTGCGACAAAGGATTAGAATGCCATTTTACTTCAACGCAATGTCTTATCAAGAATGGCAAAACTGGAGCTATCTTACTCACGGGATATCGTAAGACAAATATTTATATTATTGATTTTCATAGTATGAACTCTAGTACTAATCTTTGTTTTGTAGCAAAAAGTGTGAACGAAAATAGTTGGCTGTGGCACAAGCGCTTAAGTCACTTAAACTTCAAGTATCTATCTAAACTCAGCAGGAACAATCTTGTCAAAGGACTTCCCAAGGTTGCTGATCATCATGACAAAAAGTGCGCCGCATGTCAACTTGGCAAACAACCGAAGCAGTCATTTTCAAGCAAGTCAAATCCTTCAACTACAAGATGTTTGCAACTGCTTCACATTGATCTATTTGGACCAGTTTCCACCGCAAGCATTCGTAGAAACAAGTATACTCTAGTTGTGGTGGATGATTATTCAAGATATACATGGGTAGAGATGATGATTACAAAAGATGATTGTTATGATATTCTCACTACCTTATTTCGACTGCTCCAAACCCAAAAAGAAGATGACATCGTTAGTGTTCGATCCGACAATGGAACAGAATTCAAGAACAACGGTGTTGCTCGATACTGTGAAGATCATGGGATAGATCACAACTTTTCAACCGCCGGAGTTCCTCAACAAAATGGCGTTGTTGAACGAAAGAATAGAACGTTGATTGAAGCGGGAAAGACGATGATAGCTGAAGCTAAATTGCCTAAGTACTTTTGGGAAGAAGCTATCAACACTGCATGTTTTACTCAAAATCGTTCCCTCATCAACAAACTTCACAACAAGACTCCGTATGAACTTTGGCGTGGTAGAACTCCCAACATTGCATTCTTCAAGATCTTTGGTTGCAAATGTTATATCCTCTACAACGGAAACGAACATAGAGGTAAATTCGATGCCAAAGCCGACGAAGGTATTTTTGTTGGGTATGCCAAACACTCTAAAGCTTTTCGTGTTTTCAATAGAACTACATTAGTGATAGTTGAATCTGTACATGTTACATTTGATGAACATTCTCTCCTTGAGCCACATTTGGCTCCAAATGTTGCTGATGATTCTATTGAGTTAAATGATACAGGTGCTCCTATTTATGTTGCTCCCACTCAAGATCAGAATCTATCAACACAAGGAAATCCATCTACATCAAATGCACCTAATTCAATGTATAATGCGCCTGGTGAATCCTCTATTGCGCCTCACTCAAATGATGCGCCTCATGATTCCTCTTACGCGCCTATTTCTACTGCTGCATCTGGTGTAAACCCAAATTTCAATTCTGAGCCAGTTCAACCCCCAAATTTCAATGACTTTGAATCTGGTGAAGAGGTACCAATTGAAGACCTTCAAATTACTACAACTCAACCTAACTTACCTCCTGAAATTCGTGAAGTTAGAGGTCACCCAATTGCTAATATCATCGGTGATCTACAAGTTGGTGTTCGTACAAGGAGAGCTACAAACTTTGATGCTTACACTGCTTTTATCTCTCAAATTGAACCGAAGAAGGCTGATGAAGCGCTCCAAGATCCTAATTGGGTTGTTGCAATGCAAGAAGAACTCAATCAATTTGAACGATGTAAGGTTTGGACTCTTGTTCCAAGACCAAATGATCAAGGAGTGATTGGTACGAAATGGGTGTTCAGGAACAAGATGGATGAGAATGGAACCATCACGAGAAACAAAGCAAGATTGGTTGCACAAGGCTATAGGCAAGAAGAAGGAATTGATTACGATGAAACTTTTGCGCCCGTAGCAAGACTTGAAGCTATCAGATTATTTCTAGCTTACGCCGCTCACAAGAACTTCAAGTTATATCAAATGGATGTGAAGAGCGCGTTTCTAAATGGTGAACTCCAAGAACAAGTCTATGTTGCTCAAC
Organism: Campanula takesimana; assembly: GCA_026119855.1. Lineage (NCBI taxonomy): Eukaryota > Viridiplantae > Streptophyta > Magnoliopsida > Asterales > Campanulaceae > Campanula > Campanula takesimana. Next base: position 18,427 of record JAOWBW010000777.1, on the reverse strand, counting down.
CACCTGGGTTTGAAGATTCACAATTTCCAAATCATGTGTACAAACTCCAGAAAGCTTTGTATGGACTCAAACAAGCACCAAGAGCATGGTATGATACACTATCCAAGTTTCTCATCGAAAAAGGCTTCACTCGCGCGTTTTGAGAAACTAATGAAAAGCAAGTTTGAAATGAGCATGATGGGAGAACTCACATTCTTCCTCGGGCTTCAAATCAAGCAAATGAGTGAAGGCATTTTTATCAACCAATCCAAATACACAAAGGACTTAATCAAGAAGTTTGGACTTGAGAACGCTAAATCATACGATACTCCAATGGCCACCGGCAACAAACTCGACAAAGATCTAAAAGGTAAACGTGTTGATCAAACGCTCTATCGAGGTATGATTGGCTCACTCCTTTATCTTACTGCTAGCAGGCCCGATATTATGTTTAGTGTTTGTGTTTGTGCTCGTTATCAATCCGACCCTAGAGAAGCACACTTAATTGCTGTGAAACGTATTATAAGATATCTCTCTGGCACTGTTAACCTTGGACTTTGGTACACCAAAGATTCGAACTTTAAACTTGTAGGTTACTCAGATGCGGATTATGCAGCGTGCACAATTGATAGGAAAAGCACAAGTGGCACTTGTCATTTCCTCGGATATAGACTTGTGTCATGGGCGAGTAAGAAACAAGCTTCAGTATCTGTCTCAACAACCGAAGCCGAATATATCGCTGCGGGAAGTTGTTGTGTCAAATACTCTGGATGAAGCAGCAATTGGTGGACTATGATATCATCGAAGAAAATTGTCCCATCTACTGCGACAATACATCAACAATTGCGGTTTCTGAAAATCCTGTCATGCACTCAAAGACCAAGCACATCGACATCAAATATCACTTCCTCAAAGACCACGTGGAAAAAGGCAATATTCATTTGGAACACGTGGGAACCGACTATCAAATCGCCGACATTCTAACGAAAGCACTTGACGCGAAACGGTTCATGTTTTTGAGAGGTGAAATGGGTATGCTTGAACTCAACTAAATTCAATATAGTTTTGTCAATACTAATGATTTTATGTTGTGTTGAGTTATAAGTATTCTAGGTACAAATGATTAAATAATTTCTCAAAGTTTCAAGGAAACTGCGCCATCTATGCGCCTCGCTAACTGCGCGCCCATCTCTAAATTTTCTGCGCGCACAATAAAAGCGCGCCTATCAATCCACGCGCTTCAAACACTTATGCGCCCTCACCCATCTTTATGCGCCTTGAGATGTTATGCGCCTAGATGAGTATGCGCCTTCCTGAAGTAATGCGCCACTTCATGCGCGCATTAACTATTGCGGCTCAATCATTTCTCAAAATTCAATTTCAATGATTGAACGTAATAAATACACAAGTACCAGGTATGTTCATTCTGTTCATTTATTATAGGAATCTATGTCTTTTGACATTCCTTTAATTGTTCAAGGGTACTTGTGCAATTAAAATTTTTCCCTCGTTTTACGCTTTTCGAAAAATTTTATTTTCTGGGATATATTTCTTGCACCCCAAACTTACACCAAAATAGATGTTTTTGGTGTTTGTGCAAAAATTAGTCAAAATTGCTCATACACTTAAAGGGAAAGTGGAGCAGTTTTTTAAAACCTAAATGTCACATCATGACACTTTGTGTCATTCAGCATTTAATGCACCTCAAATCTCAAATCCCTCATAAATGCACCTGGTATGATTAGCCGCCTTTTCAAATCCCTCATAAATGCCATCCCTTCAACTTCTCATCTTTTTAAATTTTTGACTGTGTTTTTGCTTTATCAGTGCAAATTTTAAACCTAAACCTATAAAAACACATCATCACCTTCCTCTCTTCTCACCTACTCTATTTCTCTCTCTCTCCCCGTCTCACTCCCTCTCTCCCAGACTCGCCTCTTTCTCTTCATCTTCTCCATTCTTCTTCTTCATTTTCTTCACATATATATAAGTTTATGGGTCCTAAGAAAGCATCAACATCTATACAAGACGATATGGTATGAATTCTCAACCTTTAAACCCCTTATATTTCTGAATTTTTTCTCTTTTTTCGTCATTTTTCAGTGATTGTTTCGTTTTTTTTAAAACCCGGATTCATTTTCTTTGATTTCTCTTGATTCGATGATCCGTTTTCTATATCGTTTGTTGGGTTGTGTTCTATTCTTGATTTCGAATCTTTTAAAACCAACATTTTAATGATCAATGCTCTGTTTGTTACAAATCTGAGTTTTTGTTTTCAAAATTTTTCAAAATTTTCGGGCATTCTTTTGATCATTGTGCTTTCATTATTGATTTGTTCTTATTTTTGTTTGCATATTTAGATTCCTTGTCGTCATGCGGTCATTTTGATATATTATTTGTCTAGTTTGGTGAAGTTTCATGATTTTCGTGTTCTTGGTGTTCTTCGAGCATTCAAGGGTCGTTCTTCGTGTTCTTCGTCATTTATGCATGTTTTGGTCTCTAAAAATTTTCTAACTTGTTTTCGAAAATTTGAACTTTTTGATTTTCATTTCTTTCATTTGAATGCTTGTTGTTTGTTTTTCTTACTAAGTGAAATTTTTCACGTCATGCGCCTATGTACTTCTTTATGCGCCTATTTTTTATGCGCCTGAATGATTTATGCGCCTCTACTTGTATATGCGCTTAAATCATTCTGCGCCTAAAAACCTTATGCGCCTAACTTCGTACTTAGTCAAATTTCGTTGTTTTAATTTTTCCTTAGTATTCACATAGAACCATATTATGCGCCTTGTAACTCTATGCGCCTTCAATATTTTATGCGCCTAATTCAATCATGCGCCTTGATTCTCTATAATTTTGTGCGCCTGTTTCAATTATGCGCCTATATATTTCATGCGCCAATGTTACTTTGATCATTTTATGTTTCTATGCGCCTATATCACTTCTAACATCAATCATTTTTTTCAGGACCTTGCAAATTTCAAACTTGAAGAAACTCTTGATCTATTGGAGTTATCTGGTGAAGTGATGGGAAGAGAAATAATAGAGACTCTGCGCGTCGCTGGTCTGCTCCCTTTATTCACCATGGACCAAGATTTCTTCTCTGCGCTCCTCGTGGATGAGTTCTTCTCCACTGCTGTTCTAGTGGAAATTGACGTAAATGGGCGCACTCACTACCGGATTGAGGCGCGCGTTCAAAATGTTGACGTCCATATTTCATCATCTGTGATTCGACACTTGCTCGGTTTTCCATCTACCGGTGAAGATCGCATTATTGGGCGCCCGATGACTTACTCAATTGATGATCAGAACAAGATGGCTGCCTCACTTCTAAATATTCCCACGCTTCAAAACAATATCAAAAACACCGAAATTCGAGATGGTGGAGAACTCTTGACTCACATCGCTCACTTGGTGGGAACTTCAATAGTGTTCAAAACTGGGAACGTAAACCGATTCACGGTTGAACAATGGGAATACACAGCTGCTATCATGGCCAAGGAGAAGCTTCACTGGCCTCATATTCTGTTCAAGACTCTGCGTGAGCAAATTGATAAATTTGTGAAGAACAAAAGTGATGGAAAGACCCGATTCCGCTCACACTGCCTTATTCTCACAAAACTTTTTCTAACTTACCCTGAGTTAGTTAAGTTTTTGAATGAGAATCCGGAGTACAAGATCAACGATGTTCCAATGTTTGGTAAAGCTAGTTTGGACCTCAAGAAGCGCAGGAAGAAGCCCACAAAGCGCGCAAAAGGAATCCAAATCAAGACTGTTGAAGGCTTAGTAGATGAAGACACAGAGTCCGATGATGCGCCAGTCCTTAAAAGCGCACCATTATTAAAGAGCGCAGTAAAAGCAAGCGCTAGACAAAGCGCAGATCCAGTGCCAGGCGCAGATAAAAGCAAAGGCAAACGGGTAGTTGATGACCCTACTCCTGCGCCTGTCAAACGCACTAGATTTGAAACTGATGATGAGCGAGATCTGAGGCTAGCGCAGGAAGCCAGCAGGCTTGAGGCTCAACGAAAAAGAGATGAAGACTTTCTAGCCAAACAAGCTGCTGAGTCTGAAAAGTTAGAGCGCATGAAAGGCGCCGGATCAAGCGCAGATATTAAGAAAGGGCCTTCTGTTTCCGCGCCTTCCCAGCGCGCTCCTTCTCAACGCGCCCCCACTCCTCGTGCGCCCTCATTCAAATTTCAACCTTCCAATATGTCAAGGGTACAACTCCTCTCTGATTTCTTCGGCGATGACATTTCAGACATTGAGGAACCCGTTCAGGGGGAGCAAGAGACCATCCCTCAGCGCACTCCTTCTCCAGTTGCGCCTCCACCTGGACCAGCTCTCTTTTGATGTTGAAACAGTTGTTGTTGAAACTGTTGAAATTGAAACTGAAGATGAATTTGAGTCTCCTACTCATTCACCTCCTCCTGCGCCTCCATCTCCTTCTGCGCCCCTTCAAGATTCTGCGCCCCTTCAAGATGATGCGCCACTCTCTACCCCTGCGCCTCCTCCGTCTGCTCCTGATTTGAGCGAGGTACTTTCCATTCTTCATTCTTTACAGCAGGGGCAAGCCAATTTAGAGCAAGGACAGGCGCATATAAAATCTCAATTTGAGCTTCTTACTTCCTTACTCACTGATCAATCTGAAGAGATTGCTGCCATTAAGGGGGAGATGAACTCTCTCAAGGCCAAACTTTCTGCTCCTTCTCCTCCTCCGGCGCAGACTCAGGTTCAAGCTCATACTGACCAGGCGCAAACCACCGCTTCTGCGCCTACGTTCATACCTCAATCTGCTGCGTCTCAATCAAATATGAATGTGCTTGTATCTAAGTTGGATGTCCTGAAAGAGTTGGTCGTCACTCATTTCACTGCTGCTCACTCAAGCTCTGACAGACGCGCTGAACATATTTCTTCAGATATTATCTCGGCTCAAAATGCCATTGAAGCTCACATTCAAATCTTGGAAGAAAACATTTCACAGCAGCAGCAAATCACTCAGCGTTCCATTGATGAATACCAAAACATCAATGTGAATCACTTGAGTTATATTAGAGACGGTATTACTGCTACTCACTCCAGTGTCACGGACACTCAAGGGTTAGCGAACCGTAGTCATCAGCTCGCAAAGCAAATTCAGCGTTCTGTTTCAGAGATCGTTGAAGGATTGAAGGAAGATGATGCGCCTCCCAACCCTTAGCTTCTATTATTTTTTTTGTAAATTTTTAGAACCTTTTGTAATAGAACAATCTCTTTTGTGATAGTGATTTTGTGCTTACTTGTTTTAGCACTTTTTGTTTTTGTTCTATTCAAAACTTGTAATTTGTAACTCTTACACCCCAAGTTTTAATGAGAACAATGCATCACTCATTATCAAACCTTGTTCACTCAAACTCCTTGTTTGTAGAACAATGAATATTGTTTAAATTCATAATGCATCATATTGAATTGTTTCATACTTTCATGCATTAAGTTTAAACTTGGTTTAAACACATTTCAAAACTAAAAATCATATATCATCTTGAATGTGTTAAACTGTTGTTTCTATCTTTCCATATGTAACTCTTTATTCTTATTGGAATAGATTAGGAATCTATATTTTGGACCAGTGTGTACATTAACTTGAGACATGAATTACCAATTTCATTCATTTGGACATGTTTTTATCAAGTATAATGTTTGTCCTTGATATAGTAGGTAATGGCATCAATCAAATAGGGGGAGATTGTTGGGTATGCCCACATATATCTCAGTTTTAATGTATTAGGATTTATTAGATTTGATTGATCCATCACCTAAGTTTTATTTCATGGACTTTAGACCCACATGTAAAAAGTATTTATACTTCATTTTTTAGGTTGTCCATTGTTATAGAATAGGCTTAGAAATAGGGCAAGAAGATCAAGTTTCAAGAAAAATCACTCAGTGAGTTTGAGCCGCGCTTATGCGCCTCCACGCGCCACGCGCCACGCGCCTTCCACTTTCGCGCCATGCGCCATTTAGAGCGCGCGCATAAGGATTTCTTCATAAGATATGTTACGCGCCTCTGCGCCCCTTGATTTAAGCGCACGCTTACTGTGCGCCTATTGGCTCAATGCGCCTCTTGGCTCAAACGCGCCTCAAAGTATTTTTTCAACACTCAGTGATTTATTGAAGACTCGAAGACTTGAAGAGAATTCAAATTACGCCAATGATCCAACGGTGGTTAAAAGATGCATATGCGCCTAATCTGTTGACACGCGTCCATAACGGTCACTTTTATGTTGAGTGTCAAAATGGCCATAATATATGCATGCTCCAATCAACAAGCGACAGCTCATCTTATCCACAAGGATTTCCAACGGCTAGTTTTTTGAAGTTCACTATAAATACCCCATAACTTCAACTTTTTGAAGTTGCTGAGTTTTGCTAAGAATTTCAAGAATTTCTCTCTCAAAGCATTTGTTGAAGATTTGAAGATTGCCTTCGTTTTTCCAGATTTCTCAAGAACATCTTCATACCTTCATCCTTAGCCCAGATCTTCAAGCCTTAACACTTTAGTTTCTTGTGCTCTCCATCTCAAAGATCTAAAGAGCCTTGATACTAAGAACACACACGCACCTCTTTAAGATTAATCATTTAGATTCATCTTTTAGAGATACACCGGTTATTGTTTTGGATTTGTTCTTTCATAGTAATAGATCTTGAGTTAGTGTATAAGCTCAAACATTGTAATTTGTAACACTCACTCATTATATAAGATCTCGATTAGAAATCCAAGACTAACCATCTTGGTAGAGGACGTAGATCTTTCATTGATCGAACCTATCCAAATAGCTTGTGTTATTATCTTGTCATTTCTTTCAAGTTATTATTTTCACTCGCTATTTGCTTGTTTACTCATTGTAGATTGATTGAATTGAATTGTGTTATGTTGTTATATCATTTGCCTTAGTTCCTTATTTCACTCACTTTGAGCCAAAATACTTAGTGTGTGTGTTGCGCTCCCTTTATCACTTTGCGCCTATTTTCATTACTAAATTCCGCTGTGCATTTCACTCACTCACTTAGGCGCATTTCATAACGCTTACTTGATAAAGTGCGCATTCGCAATTGAGTTTTTCAAGGGTACGAAAAGAATTTTAAAACAGCTATTCACCCCCCCCCCTCTAGCTATTTTTCATACCCTTGTTGCCCTTTGGGACCAACAAGATCCCCAATGTGCGATCCATTCCAATCATGATTAAGCCCTGGTTAAGATCGAGATTCGTCTTAGGGACTTAAGGGATTTCCGGCATAACCTCATCTTTGATGAGGGCTCTCGAACCTTATCCTTGGGCTTAAGGATGATTAGTATGGACCATTCATTAGGGCTTGACAACAAGGTGTCACCCCATCCTTAATACGTGACTTAGGTTAATTACAGTCAACATTAACGCGTAAGTCAAGGACCGGGTCAAAGTTGACTATGGTCACACTTGCTTTCATAAGGAGTCATGACTCGGGCATTAGCTTGGCCACAATTAATCTCAGACACGTATTAGGGACGTGGTAACGTGAGCTAGACCAAAAAACCAACCAAGGTCTCGGTATTTGTGTGTCACGGACGAGTGTGGTTGACTCGGCTCGGAAGGGGAGGTGGAATGGACCCGTGCGCACTAGAAGGGCACAAGAGCACCAATCAAGCTGCATCGTGGCATCCATCCAGGGTTTAAAGGGTATTTGGAACGTGCAAGGTCAAGTACGCGTAGTGTGAAGTCATTATATGTTCCCTTTTGAGTTAAAATAGAAATTTTCAATTCGTTTTATCATCATGAACAATGTATAATCAACAAAAATGAGCAAGCATGAATGAGCTATTTACACAAGTAATCAAGTAAGAACATGAACAAACAAGGCCAAAACTTGTATGTACAACAAATTGTGCACAACCAAAGAATCCTTTGAAATCAAAACTTTACAAGAAACAATCCTTTTGAAAACCATTTACAAAACAAGTTGTGCACAACAAAGAATTCAAAAAAAATCTTTTACAACATGGGTTATGCACAAGGAGGTTTTGAAAACCCAAATTTATGTCCAAAAGTTTGTGCATGACCAAGCTTCAAAAAACCAAGTTTTGGCTAGAAAGAAGAAGGTAGTGTGCTCAAACAAAACTGTAAATTTGGAACCTGGACAAGCAGAAGCCAAAGGGACACAAAATGTTCCTGCCCTGCACAAAATTTGTTAATTTTGGAACATTCTGTTCCCTGCCCAACATAGCCGTATGGCTATAGAATGCTGGCAATTATTTTTTGCAGTTTTTCATCTTCTGATCATCAAGCCCCAGTTTATTGCACATCCAGAACAGTTTCCACTCCAGAAAATTCAAACAGAAACACAGCGCACACAAAACAAGACAAAAGTTAACAAAAACAGGGGACGGGAGTTTGACCCACACATAAATGTCCCCAAAGCTTCTAAAAAAGAAGTTTGAGAACATTTAACTCCCCAGCGGAGTCGCCACTGTAAGGATCCCGCCCCCGCGCGGAGGATCGCGACGAGTTATGGGGGCGAAAGGCCAAACGCGGTTAACATGCCAAAAAATAACGGAGTCGCCACTTTTGTTAATTATTTAACCCAACAAAAGAAAAGGTTAGAGATTCTATTAGTTCTGAGGTCAGGTTACACCTTGGGAAGAGTTTCACGTCACCCAAGTCGCCTCGGATAGGACCGAGTCTCCCTAATGTTAGTTAACAAAAGTGCATGTGTGTGTGTGTGTTTTCAAAATGGGAGAAACTGACAGTTTTGACAAAACCAATTAATTATTTGACAAAAAAGGTTATTTTGCAAGCTTTCTGGTTAGGAAAGGAAGAAACTGGAAAATGCCTTCCCCGGCCAAAGTAGCCGTACGTATGGGGAGGGCTCTCCAGGGCATTTTTACAGTTTCATCAGAGAACAGTCCAGTTTCAGTCAAAACAGAGTATCTTTGCTGAAACTGGACTGGAATGTTGATTTCCAGTTTATGATTAACAACAAAACTTTGAGAAGTTCATTCCTATGCACTTTGATCATCAAAGGAACCCCAAAAACAAAGATTTGGGTGTGATCAAAGGCAATCATTGGAGAAATTTATGAAAAGTTGATGAACATGGCATTTAAACCAAAATGACCATTTTGGTGGATAAAGATTGAAACTTTACCACCAAAATGGACTTATTATACACGATTAAACCTTTAGGGACACAAATATAATATAAAGATCAAATCTTTATGTCCCATACTTGGTGATTTATGGCTAGATCATGGTTGGGGTGATAAAGATTGGAACTTTATCCCCCAATCATGACTCTTATGGCCAAATAAAACAAAATCAACATGAAAATGTAACAAACCATGATCATCTTTAGGTTTTACCCCATAATCACACACTAGGTGTGAAGGGAACCTTGAATCACCTCATGATTTGGATCATATATATATATAATCATAATATATATAGCTTGAAAGGCCAAGACTTGTATAATATATAGATATAGTGCTTAAAAATGGACAAGACTTGCAAGAAATGTAAAGTGCTTGAAAATGGACAAGACTTGCAAGAAATGTAAAGTGCTTGAAATGGACAAGACTTTGCAAGAACAAGAAGAGATAATCACAAGATAAACAAGTAATATGAACAAAGATAAAAGAAAGTTTGAGATGAAGAAGAAGATGGGGAGAAGGAGGCTTCACCTATGATAGTTATGCCTATCTTCCTCTCTAATCACTCAAATATGTGTATCACTCACTTTCTGCTCTCAAACTGGCAGAGTTTCAACTCACAAAATGTTTTCTCCCCCCTGAAATGATCAGCATGGGGTTCAATTTATAGAGGCTGAGGGTGCCCAACATAGCCGTACGGCTAGGGACCTCATGTGCGCAAACCATCCATACGACTCGATTTGGCGAGCTTCTGTATTTTTCCAAGTTTAATTCCAGTTCAGTCCTGGAATATTAGGTTTATCCTAGTGAGGTCCTGGCCCATCGGTTTATCCCTAAATGGCACCAAGAATTCCTCTAAAGTAGGTCAATTCAGATTGGGGTACTTACACCACCGATGACGGTCATCTCCCCAAGCCGACTGGAGTTCACTGGAGAAGTCCGGACCCATGTAAGAAACTGGACGAAGCATCTCGTTCCTCGAAAAGGAATTATCTGTTGACGGCCAAACTGCCTCAAAACCCGTTCTGGTTGGTAAAATGAAGAATCTCTCAACCCGGGTAAAACCACATGCTGAAAACCGAAGGTCCATTCCATAAAAGGGCGAAGACCCCAAGAAGAAGGGCACCATTCAATGTCAGTTGTAAGACGAGAAGCAAAGAATTTCCTCCAACCCTCTTTGGTCAGGTTTCGAATCAACAGTCATCTTCTATGAACATCAAAAGGAGAAAGGTCACCATCCGACACATAAAGCCTGAAATGCTCTTGAAGCCATATGGTCAAAAGCAAGGGGCTTCCTCGTCGCATCCCGCCCGTACGATGCAATTCGTCCAAACCATGCAAAGTTTCCCCCACTATGAGAGGGATTATACTGAATTGTTGGTCCTTCGCCTGCAACACAATCTCAGCCAACTGCGCATCCGCAGTACCCAGAGGAGAGACAAACAGAACCTCGCTGAAAAGACAGACAGCCATGGCATTTCTCTTAAAAGACTGAACCGCGACATCTTTCGAATGCAAGCTGAAAAACATCGGAAGCTCAGTTACATCAACAACGGTCCCGTGCAGCATCTTCTTCACCTCTCCAACAGGGAGATTCAGAAGGTCAACCTAAGAATCAACAGCACCGCGGTGATACTTAGGGACGGCAATCCGACCGGCCAAAGGCATACCAAGAATGGCCCCAAAATCATCGACAGTCGGCACCATTTCATTAGCCGAAAAGTTGAAAGTATGGCTATCACAATCCCAAAAGGCTGCAGCGGCCTTCAACAAATCCCAATCTGGCTTCAATGTCCGCAAAGTAAAAAGAATTCGAAACCCGAAATCTTTGATAAAAGAATTTTTGGGATGAGTCTTGAAAGAATACACGAAGGTCGACAAATCCTTCTCGTAATTACTAGCAACCTCGGCATCAAGACTAAAAAGGTTAAAGGCCATGGGAAAGAAAGCAATGAAATGTTGTTCAAAAAATGGCAAAAGAGAGCTGTTAGAATCAAATTGTCGTCGACCAGAAGCTGATATTATAGCTGTTGGGGGATCTTTTGGCCAGCAAATGTCAGGCCCCGAATTTCACCTCCCAGAGGCCCCCCCCGACACTGGTATGAGCGGCACGTGCGTCCCATTGCCAAGAGAGGAAGCGCCTGTGTCCCAGCTCAGAAGTGCTTCAGAAACGGCCCTTGTCAGTTCAAAGGCAACCCAGGCACTTCAAAATGCCTTCAACCTGCAACAGGTTCAAAATCCCAACAGCAAGGCAACACTCAAACATCTCCGCCCTTGAACACCCAGTTGGGCATACGTTGATTTGGTCCGCCCTTAAGGCATGTCTAAATTGATAATAGGACAGGAATTCTCACTAAAAAAAAAAGAGAAAGTTAGGGTGCCCTTCTTTAATTCTCAAAGATCAGTTTTTACAATTCATCCCCAGCAGAAAGCACTCCGCAGTCAACTGTGCCCGCACCCCACCAAAAGTCAAAGTCAAACAGTCAACATCAAAATGCGACTCACAGCAACAATGTGGTCCTGGGTGAGTCACAAAATCACCACCTCCTCATCAAGCAAAATCCACATCCATTCCAGCAGACGGTCCTTTGGGTCCTGCATTCAAGCAGACGGTCCCTCGGTACCCGCTATTCAAGCAGACGGTCCGCTGGGTCCCGCATTCAAGTAGACGGTCCCTCGGTACCCGCTACTCAAGCAGACGGTCCTATGGGTCCCGCATTCAAGCAGACGGTCTCTCAGTACCCGCTATTCAAGCAGACGGTCCTCTGGGTCCCGCATTCAAGCAGACGGTCCTCTGTACCCGCTATTCAAGCAGACGGTCCTCTGGGTCCCGCATTCAAGCAGACGGTCCCCCGGTACCCGCATTCAAGCAGACGGTCCCTCGGTACCCGCTATTCGAGCAGACGGTCCCTCGGTACCCGCATTCAAGCAGATGGTCCCTCGGTACCCGCTATTCGAGCAAACGGTCCTCCAAGTCCCGCATTCAAGCAAACGGTCCTCTGGATCCCGTTTCCAGCAAACGGATCTCGCCACCAGCAAACAGGTCCCGCTTCCAGCAAACGGATCTTGCTACCAGCAAACGGATCTCGCCACCAGCAAATAGGTCCCGCTTCCAGCAAACGGACCCCCAGGTCCCGCTGTCGGCCACGGTGGGCCCCTTCATGCCACCAAACCTTTTATTATCAACCAAGCCACTCACACAGGGAGGCACCTCTATCCCTTGCAATTTCAAATTCCTGCTTTTATCGAGTCTTTTCTTTTTCTTGGTGATGTCCTAGGCGGATGTCTTTCTTTTGTCGGCGCATTTGCTTTGCAATCCACGCCGCCGAGGGGCTCTGTAGACACCCCGCCTTAGACCGCTCACCCCGATTGCACACTTGATTTTGTGTTTCTCCCTCTTTTAAATGTTTTATGTTAGTTTCTGTTACTTTGGTTAAATTCCAGATGGGCTCCGTTAAACCCCGGGACTAAACTGAATAACAATTCTAACTTTCTAGTCCATTCTGTCAAAATTTGCCTTTTAGAGTCGCGCGCCTCCGCCCCTTGAGGACAGACACGCGCGCCTTCCTCCGCCTAGGTGGGATGCGCGCGCTTCTGGGGTGTGTCGGTTACAGATTCTGCCCAATAATCTCTCCCTTGCTCATTATACATGATTTTGCCCGGGAAAGATTTCTTGGAGACTCCGTTTGGCTCCAAAAAAAACACACATTTTCAACTATAAAAACCCCTCCAATCCATCATTGGGGGAGGACCTTGAACCTTGAATTCCAAGATCTTTCATTAAGCTTTGGCATCACATTCTTTCACAAGTATTATATACCTTCTCAAAAAGTTGTCTTTGAAGATTACTATAGGTACAATTCTCTTCTACTTTATGTCTTAATATTCTTTTTCTTCTTCTTCTTCTTCTTCTTCTTCTTCTTCTTCTTATTTTTCAATCAATGTGCAATCACCCAAAACCACTTGGGACATGACCCCAATGGCTCTTTCATTACATTGAATTGGCCTAGGAGTTATCTCCCTACATTCTAAACAATAAAACCCCTTTTAAAACCCCTTTTTATCATTATTCAAATAGGAAGAACACATTTATCTTTAAAGTGGATTATGGACAAACAAGACCGACATTGCTCGGGGGAAATGGGTGTTTAAGTACTTCCCATTTCGTAACCTAACCCCCGAACCCTTCATCCCAAAGAATCTCTGTTTTCGTAAATCAAACATAGGCTCATAGGTTTTCTTACGTTCCTAAAAAACGTGGGTGGCGACTCTAAAACACAATTAGACATCCTAGGATAATTCACCGCTCTAGCCAAGTTGTGTTTTCCCGGGGTATCTACATGAAGTATGATCGATTGGTATTCGATTTATGAAATTTGGGTCTTTTTGGTACGTCCATATTGATAATTTCATGGACTGTGTTATCTGATAATTGTGTTTCTTTGGCTTCTGTGATACTGTGTATCCCCTTTCTTACTGCCCCCCCCCCAGCTCACCCCCCTCCAGTTTCAGTTTTGCAGTTGACTATTGATCGAGGTTTGAGATCGAAGAATTGGGATGGATCAGTGTATTGAGAATTCAGGATGATTAATGATATTTCGTAACAGTTGGTATCAGAGCATTGGGATTAGATCTTGAAAGGGAATAAGAACTTTGATATTGAATAGGTTTGGATACTTGAGTGTTACGATTTTAAGCGATTAGAAAAAACTTAGTTTTCTTTAGGGTCAATTAGTTGCCTTTATTATGAAGGATTTGTGGAATAGAAGCCCAACGTATTTGAGAGATGACGTTAAGATAGAATTCGAGGACGAATTCATTTTAAGTTGGAAAGAATGTCATACTCCCAAAATTTAAGTATTTTATTTTGGGATATAGTTGTATTTTTAAATCAAATAATGATTAGTGGTAAAAATATATTATTTAAAGTTGGGCTCTTAATGCAAGTCAGGTTATTTTGAGCCAATTAAAAGTGATATAGAGATGGTAAATTAATTTGAGTTGGTCCATTTGAAGAATATCTTAAGGTTTAAAATAAGCTCTTTACCCTAAACCTAGGTAAGTTGTAATCTAAATACAATTAGATTAACCTGATGGGAAAGAATGGGTGCCGGCTGTGGATGGCGATAGTGGCAGCGGCATGGTGCAGATGGATTGTTAAAGGTCGTTTGAGGTATGTTACTCACATTTGACTATACTGATTTGGGTGGGTTAATGAATCAGCTCAACATGGGGTCTCATTCTTTCATATTATAATTTTTGGGTTAATGTCTTTGAATTTGGGACGTCGAGTTAAAGGATTAAACAACAGAAGAATTTCGTAATTCCGGGACAGCGCACAGGAAAGGGTCCGGTTGGACCTAAGGTAGGACCCGGCCGGACCATGAAGGCGTCGGAAATCAAGCGTCAGCAAAAGGCAAGGAACCGCCCGGTATAGGCACAGATCCGGACAGACTATTGTTAGGTCTGGTCGGACCAGGGTGCATACCCGGCCGGACCAAGTGTCCCAAAAAGTCAGTTTTGCCGCAGAGTTCCAGTTACACAAAAGGAAGGTTTTCGAGTCAGTTTTGGACTAGGATTCCAAGTTCCTAGCAGATTTTGAGATAGACTTTACTGGTATAAATAGAGGCCATTAGTTTAGATCAAAATCAGCCTCAGATTGTCATAGACAGATTCAGAGAGTGCTCAGAGAGGTCTGTAATTCTACAGTTGCATAGTCAGGAATTTTGTGATCAAAATTCGTGCAGCAGTAATAGTGTGATCTTGTAATAATTTCTCCAGATTGATAATAATATTCTCTCCCCTCCATGTGGACGTAGCCAAGTTGGTGAACCACATATATCTGTGTTTTTGTGATTGCTTGCTTTACTTATCAAGTTTTGTTCATTGCTCTAACAAGTGGTATCAGAGCTCTGGTAGTACCAGAGTTTTGGTTTGTGGTTAGAGGTTCAGAGATTCCGATGCAGAGAATAAGAAGATGGGTCAAGGAGCAGATTCGATCGACAAGTTTAATGGGAAGAATAGTTTTTCTCTCTGGCAGATCAAGATGAAGGCTTTGTTGATAGACAAAGATTTATGGGAACCGTTGAAGATTGCAATCAGGGATCGTAAGTGTTGGTGTGTATGCCATAGGCACGTTATTTTGAACGATGTTTATGTTATCATTTATTTCATTATATAAAGAGATGTTTGGTTATTATTGTTACATGTTTATTCATAATAATCTCTGTCCCTAGTTTGCTCCTAATGGAACTAGTATAAGGGTTGATTGATAATCATGAGATGATTATGTGTATGGGATACAAATCAGACTTATAGGTATATGTTGTGAAATGTATACTTGACATGACCTGTTTTGAGATTTATGTCATGGTCATTTGTCATAATAAAATCTCAAATAGTTAATATCATTGAAATCCTTAGACATGAGATTGTTATATTCTTCCACTTGGTGAACATCATGTTTGACTCACTCTAATGTTGTCTTTAACCGGATAATCATAAGGGGTGTGATTGGCATGATCGGAATCAAGTAGGGAAAAGTAAAAAGTCAAGACTGGATTTGTCACTCTATAAGAGAGATGTCAAGCTTAAGGCCACTCAATGAATGATGTTAAGTGTTTGGCCAAACCCAAATGGATTGATGATATCAATTGCATTTGTATTATCAACATATTCAGATATCGAGAAAGTATTGAACAAAGATAAGTTGACCGTTGGACCGTGGCTTATGTTCAATGACATCGAAGACCAAGGGATTGTGATACTTTCTATTAGGATACGCGTTAAACTTTGGATTACAAAGTTATACTATTTGGGTAGTCATAATGGCTTGCTAGAGTCTGCTTATGATTTACGAGGGCTGAATGTTTCAGAATCATTGCCAACATAGTATAATCCTATTGGGTCACACACACAGAACGGATCAAGGCACGGAAAAAACTAATGGCCAGCTCAGACATCCGTACGGATGGTTTGGAAAAATTGGGACGCGGCCACACCATCCGTACGGATGGTTTGTCCGCTGACAAATTGTTGGCATATTTCTTTCTCGAAAAGAAACCCTTTTTCCTTGTGGAATTAGGTTACTCCCTGGTATAAATATGAGTTGTTTTCATCAGCTAAAAACACATGCTATTGCATAGATTTTAGAATTTTATTTTTTTTGCGAAAGGAGACGGTACTCCCTAGATTTTATTAATAAAAGAAAAAAGGAACAGAACAAGGTGGGGGACATGACGACCATAACCATCGGAAAAAAAAAGCTAGGGGGAGGTCTTATACAAGCCATAAGATCCTCTACAAAAAGGAGTGGAAAACTATCGTCTAATATAAGGGGCAGAAGCCTTATCATTGAGATAAGGCCTCTTACAGAAAAGAGGAAGCTCACTGCTAGAGAAAAACTCAAAATTAGCCCTATGATCTGCATCATGATTATCTAACCCATCCGCTACCTGATTACCCTCCCTCAAAATGTGAGAAACTCGAATTTGAAGGAAGAGCATCATACGTTGAATTTCCTGAATGTAATGCCAAATTTCCCAAGGAACAAGACAAGAATTATGTAAAATACGCACCAGCACTTCCGAATCCATCTCAACCCACAAAGAATGATAGCCACGCTCAAGAGCAAAACGAATCCCATCCAAAGCCGCTCTTACTTCAGACATCAAACCATAATATTCAAGGAAGATTGAAGAAGGGTTCTTGGAGAAAGATTAACACATATTTTACTAGTATTATTAAGGTTTGATAATCTTCATCATCAAACCATAATATTCAAGGGAGATTGAAGAAGGGTTCTTCAAAGAGTTTTTCAAGGCCTAAGAAGATTTTGCAGTCGTATTCAAGAAGCATTCTTGAAGTCAATCAAAGTGTTGATCAACGATAGAGGGTACTTGCTTTAGTATCTTAATTCAAAGTTCATATTTCGAATATACAAGAGGTTAGTTTCTTTCATCTTACTATTATGAGTTATTGATATAATCGGATCTAGGTTTTGGGTTTTATTTATGTCTAATCTTCCGCTGCGCATGAATCATGAAAACCCAACAGTGGTATCAGAGCTCCGTTTATGATCAATAATTCTAATATCATCATGTTAGTAGTATTTTAATTGGATTATTTAATATGCATGATTGACATAAGATGAAATTATGTGATTATAATTTTATATGGAATATTAAATTTGCATGCTAGTATTGGATGGGATTATGTGATTATAATATTTATGAGATTTATATGTATAATCGCATGCTTAGATTGTCAATTGTAATTGGATTATATGTATTGATGATCTAGATCTAATTTATATGTGGAATAAATTGGTTATTGCTTATATGAATTAGACTTGTTTAAATAGTAATCTATAATTTCGTGATTTGTTAATCAGATTAAGTTAAAACACGAAACTGGGATTAACTGAATTTAAGATATTCTGAGAAATTGGAAATCTGGGATCCTGCCATGAGGATCCGTACGGATAGTTTTGGATGCTTCCAGAAGATCCGTACGGATGGTTCTGGAAGATCCAGAATTCTGTTTGTTTTTCTGGAAATCAGATCGTTATGTAAATCGTTTACAAAATCTGAATCTGAGGTTTGAATCTGTTTTCAGACGGCTTGTTATTGGAAAACCGTGTTTCCTGAAAAGATCTCAAAATCAAAAATCCAGAAAGACTGCAGGAATCAGAATTTTGAAGAGTTCAAAATTGCTGAAACCATAGCCGTACGGATGGTTCTAGATGTTTACAGAATGCTCCATACGGATGGTTTTGATATCTCTATGCATGATCAAATTTAGACTGCTGGTTTTGGAAAACCGTGTTTCCTGAAAGGATCTAAACAACAGAAATACAGAACTTAGCAGAAATCAGAATCTTAAAGAGTGTAAGGTTGCTGTAATCTATGAGATTTGTGAGTGTAGATACCCCGCCTTGGACCTCTCACCTCGATTTCATACATAGTATTTTTTTTTTAACTTGTCTTTTTAATTTATTTACTTCGGTTAAGTTCCTGACTGATTCCATTAGTTTTGGACTAAACTGAATAACATAGTTAACTTTAGAGTCATTTCTGTCTTTCTGTCCTTTTCACCCGCGGGCGCCTCTGCATTGCCTACAGGATGCGTGCGCCTTTCGTGGCTGAAGCAGGAAGCGCGCGCCTCCCGGTATGGCAGTTACGGATTGTAGTTTTTAACCCTCCTTTTTCTTGATCACAAAAACTCCTTTTTACCTCCAAGTTCACCCCCCCTAGGTTTGTAACTCTCAATCCCATATTCTTAGTATTTT
>JAOWBW010000775.1:556988-639488 GCA_026119855.1 Campanula takesimana | reverse complement strand
TCTTGAAGATCAATTCTTTTTAACAATAAGAAAAGAAAAAAATTGAACTATTGATCAACCTCGACAATAAACTGTTTGGGAGTGTTTTTTTAGGCTTATAATCACTTTTAGAGATCAAGAATCACTTTCTTTGTATTTGGATGTTAATACTGATTCTAATTTTAAGCTACCAAACGCAGAAAACTGCGTTTTGATAGAAACATCTATGACCCAGCTTTTGCTAGAAGTGCTTTTAAAAAGTTGTTTTTGTATGATGTTTTACATTAATAACCTTCCTTTTATATGTGCATTTACCATATTGATATGTATAGTAATGATATTTTTAAAATTTATCTTTCATAATCAATTTCGGACATGTGGTATCCAAACATATTCATAACTGATAAATTAATGATAAAATAATCATGTATATTGTAATCACTTTTAACGAATTCACTTTTTGAGAATCATAAGCAATCCCAAACTCACACACCCCATAAGTTAAAGCAGAGGTGGAGCCATGCAACCGGGGAATTGCCCTCATTGACTTTTAAATGTACTCCCTCCTTCGCAATTTAAAGTTCTTAGTTTGACTTTGCACGGAGATTAAGAAAAAGTAAATGTTGTGAGTATAAAAAGTAAAGTGGGTAGGGAGTTTTTGTTGTGAGAATGACAAGTGGGTCTCACTTTCCATTTTAGGTTAATAAAGCAAAGTAAGAACTTTGAATTGGGACAAACTAAAAAGGAAAGTAAGAACCTTAAAGCGGGACAGAGGGAAGTACTAAATTAATATTAGTAACTTTTACATTTGTTTATTTTACTATAAGAAATTATATTTTGCCCTTATTTAAGTCAAGAAAAAATAATATTACATCATATTTTACCCACTTTTAAATTAATTTAAATATTACTACATCATAATATTTAAACATAAAATTAATCTTGCCCGTACAAATAATTTGGCCCCATCACTAAATTAAAGTGTACTGGCAAAATTGGAAAAAATTCTTTACCAATCACATTTGTTCTTTTTGTGTTTGACAAGAAGTTGGGGGGGGGGGGGGGGGTGGTGGGTGGGGGCATAAACTTTTTGAGGATACTCTTGTTTAAATTTTTTTCTATTTCAACATCTCACTAATATTTTAGCCATGTTTAGCATTGACGTAGCCACAACAAACATAAATGTGTCATGTCACTACACGTATGTTTCAATTTAGTTTGAAAAATATCATTTTACCATCTCCATTTTTAGTATTTTTGAAGTTTGACTAACAAAGATTCTATTATTCTAAATTTCTAATTTGCCGACTTTTCACTTCTTTATTCTAAAATACTTTTTTTATAGTACACCTTCTATCCCCATAATAATAAGAATTACTAATTGAATATGTAGTAATTAATGAAAATAAATATAATAATAGTGGAATATGTGTTCTGCGTATGGAGTTAAAATGAGAAATAATATGTGAAATAAAGAATAGAAAGTGGATTGTTATTGTAACAGAACAAATGTGTCCCCACAACATAAAACATTTTAAATGTTAGAGACAATTATCCCACATCGAGAATTAACTAGCCAAGTATTGACTATATAAAGATCCTGGGCCACATGCATGATAAAGTATGGGGTTCAATCCCAAAACCAATTGGCTATGGGAGGAGTGGCTAAGGGTCTTTATATATTCAATGCTTGGCTAGTTAATTCCCGATGTGGGATAATTGTCTCTAGCACGCCCCTCACGTGTAGCCGGGCTTTACCAAGGCTTACAACGTGGACGTGTAACGAGTTCCATCCCAAAACCAATTGGCTATGGGAGGAGTGACCCAGGATCTTTATATAGTCAATGCTTGGCTAGTTAATTTCCGGTATGCGATAATTGTCTCTAACAATAAAAAATTTATTTTGGAATAGTGATATTTGTTATAAGAAAAAAAATACTCCATCAGTCCCAGTTTAAGGTTCTTACTTTCCTTTTTGGTACGTCCTAGTTTAAGGTTCTTAGTTGTTTTATTCCTTAAATGACAAATGATGTGTGTTGGACATTATTGTCCTCATAAAGTTTATATATTACTAAAATCTCATCACTTACCCATCTATTTTTCACCCACTTACTTTATGAAAGGACAATTATATCCTCCACCCACTACTATTCTTGACTCAAGTTTGCCTTGTTTCCTTAATAAGCGTGCAAAGTCAAACTAAGAACATTAAACCGCGACGGAGGAGTAACATGAGACAGAGGCGTATAGTCTTTCCGTCATTTGAAAATTTCAATTGTGCCACCTAAGGTGTTTTACAATCTTGTTTTTAAGAATAAATTTTTTATAATATTTTTCTTACTCAATTGAGCCACTTAGTATTCTCATAACAACTATCCACTTAATATTCTCTCTCTTACTTTCTTTTTCATACTTACACTCAGAGACGTAGCAAAGATTCAAAGTAAGGTGGTCAAAATTATGTAACAAAACACAACTTGTGATCGAAAAGATTAAAAATCATTTATTCAAGAAATACCGATAAATGGGATGTTTTGAAAAAAATGTGGGGTAAATTGTGATTTGGTTCCTGACTTTTAGTCATGTTTGCAATGGTAATTCTATGTGCAAATCAGTCAATCGGTACATGGCTTTGTTATTTGTTGCAATTCAGTAATAAAATTGAACGGATGCTAGTTTTTAACTGCTTTAAAATCATGTGACTTGCACGTAACAGTTTAAGGTGTTTTTTAAGCTACACATATCCGATTGGTATGATTATTTTTTAAATTGAAACTACTATTTAAATCTACAACATATATAAAATGTAAATTATGTATATTGATTATCAATTCATAAAAATATTTGAGAGAGAGAGAAAGAGAAAGAATGAATTGGGAAAAGGCTGGATGTGAAAAGGTGGGTGCGGGAAAGTGGCAGAGTGGTGTAGGAAAGTAAAGGAAAGGAAATGTGGTATAGCATGGTGGAAAGTAGTAACTTTTCGAAGAATGGTGGAAATTAGTAACTTTTCAAAATATTTTTCTGATGCTCTTTGTTTTTGTAAATATTTTTCATGTGTTTAAATTTCAAATTAATATAATATAATTTCCCACTCTGACTATTGATTCAGTTGGTGAACGACCAAGAGAGGGGCTTGGAAGATCTATAGCAGTGTTCTAAAAGACTCCCGTTTAGGCCGCCTAAGCCCCGTCTAGGTGCTAGGCGTTCATGAAACGCCTAGGTCCCGCCTAGGATATTATAGTTATTTCTAAATTCTCGGTCCCGCCTAAGCCCCGCTAGGCAGCCCTGCGGTGCCTAGCGACCGCCTAGCGTTTTTTAGAACCTTGACATGAACTACCTTACCTTATTAAGAAAATGCATCGAAGAAGTCACCACCCGATACACGGAAGCCCGATTGTGTTGATTAAGAATTGAATTTTTTTGAAAATATATACTCCCTCCATCTCATCACAAGTGAGACTAGAAGTCAATTAGTGGTAAACTTGATTAAACTTTGACTAATATTTTAAATAAAAATAATTGTTCTGATTAAAATTTAAAAATTGATATTGAAAGTATTATAAATTGTGATACAATAATAATTGTTAAATTTTCATTAGGATTATTACATTAGATTTAAATTATTAGTCAAAGTTTAATCAAGTTGACCACTACTTGACTCCTAGTCTCACTTGTGGTGGGACGGAGGGAGTATATATAAGTTGTAGATTTAAATATTAGCTTAAATGGAAATAAATAATCATTTCAATCGGATGTGCGTAGCTCCACCAACAACTTAAAACATCACTTACAATATCATGTACAACTCACACGGCTTTGAAGCAGTTGCAAACTAACACAGTGTCAGTTTTCATCAATCATATCACAATCTAACATGTCTATCAAACACTCTAATTCCCATTTATGGAGTCCAAAAACACATATGATAATTGTGTCACAAAGATAGTTGTGTCCCAAAAGCTTTTGAGCAATAAAATTTACTTTTTCTTAAATTAAATTGTATATCTTTATAAAAAGGGTAAATGATGATTTAGGGATTGAAATCAAGGAGGGTCTCTAGGGGGCTGATATTTTTTTGGCCACATCAGGGCTTTAAATGTAAACTTTTAGCCATTTTAAGGGCTTATTAACAATTTTTATTAAAAAATCAGTTAAATCGCATGTAATTAACGAAATAGTTGGTTGATGATATTATTTTTCTTTTAAAGGATTAAATGACATTTTTGAAACTAATTTTCACAACCACCCCCTTTATATCATCCATTCATCGCCACCCACCACCTACACCTGCAACCACCAGCGCTCCACCATAACCACAAACTCAGTGATATCGCCAAAACCCATTTAAACAAATTCATCAACACCATTAACACAAGTTTCAAATTGAAAATACACTCAATCAAACACCTTATCAAATCAAATACTAATGACAAGAATTACCGCAAAACCATATTAAATCATCTCAAAAAATTATTTCAAAGAAAACAAAAAAAATATCTCAAGAAACCATCCTTCATGCGCGAACATTGGGTTTAAACCCAGAAGAATGGTGACACCATCGCCGTGACCAAAAGAGATGGAAAGCGGAAAAGGGAAAAGAGATGTACAAGGGACTATATACAGGATTGACTTGTTAGAACAATTTAATCCCTGAATGCCATACTCTATTCTAGATTGAGTTTGAGAGGAGATGAAGGCGGAAGCGAACAATACCTGTTGAATCCATGATGTTGTCTTTAGGGAGAAATAAGATGAAGAAGAAGATGTAGGGAAGAGGATCTTCTAAATGATGAGTGCCCTATTTCTCTCAAGAACTTCTAGACAATAATGAAGATAATTTAGGAGAGAAAGTAAAGAATGTAGTATGTTTCTAGGCTTTGATGGAAGGGCCTTTAAATAGAAAACAAATGGGCACTTCATTTAGGGACCACACCCTTTCAACCTAAGTGATGTCAAATTACCTTTTTGCCCATCAAAAATAGGTAAATACATCAGGAATTCTACACATTTATTATTTACTAACTTTATATTAACATTATATGTATGATTTCATGTGGAAATTAGATGACTTGTGATGCAAGCCATGTTCTAACAATCTCCCACATGGGTTGCAAAACAAAGTATTTTCTAAAATCATAAATTAACATGACAACCCAAACACTTTGTTGTCATTATAACAATGCTATTAGCCATACAAGTATAAGGACTAAAGGGGTAGTCATTGTAAATTCGCAACTAAACCCACAATAATCACATATAAGAATCCAACTAATGACAGATCAACATAGTCCAACTTTAACCAAATGAGATCAAAACTTCAATAATAATAGTGTTGGTCCCAGAGGGCAACAAGGGTATAGAACCGCTAGAGGGGAGGGGTGAATAGCGGTCCAAAACTTTTTCGAAAATACCCTTAAAATCAACCGAGTACTTATCAGTTTGGCCAACTGCGGTTCAAGGCACAAGAACCGAACTGATAAAATGCACAGCGGAGTTTGCGGTTTGGCCAAATTGGTTAGTTAAAGAGTTGGGAAGATTGACTCGGGTTGAGAAAACACTATGATGCAACAGAATAGTTAAACTTAAAGTTTAAAGGAAAACACAATTCATCTTTCAAGTCATTTCGTGTATGGAAGCAAGTTCAAGACCACAAACAAGAAAGATAAATATCAAGACAGAAAATAAAGATCAAACACACAAATTGAAGAGGTTCGTTCTTAAATGAACTACGTCCTCTACCTAGATGGTTAGTCTAGGATTTTCTAATAGCTATAAGACTTGTATTAATTTAGAGGAGGTTTTACAAGATGAATCTAAACTCTAAACAATAAGTCTAACCTAAGCTATAATAACAACCGGTGTTTTCGAAGTATATAATCTATGTGATCATATAAATCGGGTGTGTGTGTGAAAAGAAATCAAATGCTCTAAGTATCTAAATGATGGTTGAGCAAATGGAATTCTTTGGTGTAAAGGCTAAGTATGAATGGTTGTTAGGCTTGAAGCTTTGATGAAGAACTGGGTTTGCAATGGAGATGGTTTGAAGATATGAATATCTGGGTTTAACTCTTCAAAGAAACTTGAATACTTGGGAATGAATCTCTTGAAGCTCAGCAACCTTCATTGTTGAATAATGAAGGCTATTTATAGGCAGAGCACCCTTGTGACCGTTGGGTAAAGATTTGAATCAAATCTGAAGGGTACAGTGCTGTCGAAATCCCATTGGTTGAGCTGTCATTTTCGTCCTTGGTTTTGTCTTGTAGTCCTAGGTAGTTGTTGCACCACTACCTGACAATTGTCCTTTGTTGCAGAAAGGACTAACGGTAAACAATTCAAACTGATGGACAAACCGACATTCCTTGCAGAAACTCCAAGTTAACTTAGAGTTATTTTGACATGACATAACACCATCCTTATACGGTCAAAAAGGGAATGTTTGTCTAAGGAATAAATGACATCTCTTTAATTCTTCAATAACTGCTTTGCGGTTTCACCAAGCATAGGGGCGGTTTGAAGAATGGTCTTGATGTGCGGTTTCATCAAACATGCAAACTGCGGTTTGATGAAAATTGAAGAGCTCCATGCTGGCATTCTCAAGATGACGGCTTGAAGCACTAAACCGCTAAAGATACAACCGAATTATACTCAGCCTAGAAAACGAAAAATCTAGAAATGGACTTATCTAAAAATTGAAGTAGAACTTCATTACATGCGGTCCTAAAGTCCATAAAAGACACGTGGTATGGATCAATCAAATTAAGGTGGGTGTACTAACAATGAATCCTAACAATCTCCCCCTATTTGATTGATGCCATTACCACACTATGATAATAGCAAAACATTGTACTTGGTAAGAACATGTCAGAAATAAATTTCATGAAATTTCATGTCCCAAGTCAATGCACACACTATGCTAGATCATAGATTTTAATCTATCAAAAATAAAGGAAATGAATAAGAGATAGAAAAGAAATACATTCAGATGCATAAAGAATGATATGATTTTGAGGATCAGAAATGCATGTTTAAACTGAATGTTTAAAACACAATGCACTTAAAAGTATTTTCATGATGAATGTAGTGCATGAGGTTTTAAGAAATACAAGCATTGTTTCACAAACAAGCAGTTTGAATAAACAAAGTTTTGGAAACAGAATGCTATGCAGTCATTCTCATTATAATTCAATCATAAAGGATAGTAACTTACAATGTATGAATTACAAGAGACATTAAAAAGAAAGACTAAGAAAAGAAGTCTAATCTACTTCATCTGCAACAGAACCCCTTGCAGCAGCAGCATCATCTGCGGATTGGTTCTGAACGGTTTGAGCATCTTGAGCAGCTTGTTCTTCTGCAACTTGAACATTAACAGCGGGGGCGGTTTGATCAACATTTCTAGAACCGGATCCACGGGTGGCTTCAAAAACAAAGTCAGCTGCACGAAGCCGAACTTCAGTCGGTTCATCAATCTTCAATTCAATTGCAGCGGTTTGTTTGACAAGTTTCCCGGTTCTATGCAGGATAAGTTCTGAAGAATCAAGTGCATGCTGAGCTAGAATGTCAAGTTTCTCAACAACAGATTGAAGTGATGCATCAACGGCTTGAAACTTTAAGTTGCAAAGATCATTGTTGGTTCTGACAAGATCTTGAAGGGCCAGTTGATTTTCCAAGATTAAGTTCAGTCTCTCATCTAGCTGTTGTTGTCTTGACCTATCATCAAATCTCTCATTCACTCTCTCCCCCTTAATGGCATCAAGATCAGATTGAATAGTGAGGAGATGAGTGTCAAACCGAGAAGTGGCGGTTTGCTGATGAACTTGAATATTCCTAACCGCATCTATTAAATCGGCGGTTGTAGCATGAAGAGGTAGAATTAGATAGGAAGGAATTGAAGAGGGCGGTTCATCAGAAGGAGTATAGTCAGGGATGTGCTCATCACTGGAATTATCATCATCAGAAATTTGGATGGCATCATCAGAAGGATGGGATGAAGAAGACATTTTGGCTTTACCTTTCAACAGAATGTGTGCCTTTTCTAAGGTTTCACCCATAGAGATCCTAAGGGCGGTTTCAAGCTCAGCGGATCAAAGTGAAGAAAAGAATGAATAGGGATAATTGTAGTTTGAGGAGGTGAAGAAGGAAGAAGAGGAAATCTCAAATAATCATCATTTAGAAGAATGGAAGGGGAAGGCACAAATCTCCAATTCAACATAGGAGGATAAGCTCTAGCAGTTAACTTTAGAAAGAATTGACTAGCAAGAGTGGGATCCATGAGTACCTGATCGGCAATCTCACCCATCACTTTGTCTGCAACTGAAAGAATTAAGTGTTCAACTGCGGCTTCCATCTCATCCTTGGGAAAGATAGCAAAAGGGTTAGGGCGGCCAGCCTTCAAGATCTAGCTTCGGCTTTGGCGGCGGCACGAGCATGGGCTCCAGCCCTTCTTTCCCTAGAGGTTTCAGTTTTGAACCGCTTCAAATATTTGCTAAGTCAGCAGCATTCTTTCGTTTCTTTGTCTTCAGTTTAATGAAGGAAACCGATGTCTGTGGAGATAGCTGAACTGGCGGCTGAGAGAGAGGTTGAGCTTGAGTAATAGCCAGCGGTTGAACTGAAGGAAGAGGCAGTGGTTGAACCGACAAAGAAGTAGATGGCAAAACCGGAGTTGGAGCATAAGGTAAATCAGGAGATGAAGATGGAGTATGTTCAGGTGAATCAAAGTCCAACTTCCTTTTAAGTGAAGGAGGAGAGACCTCAACCATCATTGGGTCAATACCTGCCTTCCTCATCTCAGCTCTTTCTCTTAGCTCTCTTGCAAAAGCTCCTTCAAGTGGTGAGTGATCCCTTTTGTAGTCAGCCTCACTGAAGTCTATAGCTCCTGGTGGCCTTGACTGCCAATGCTCCACATAATCACTTTTCTTCACCAACTTTCTCTTCTTCTTTGGCGGTTGAACCTCAAGAACTTCAACATCTTGCTCAGGTTCACCAAGTGCCTCAGACATATCAGTCTGCTCAGGCAATGCTGCAGCCTCAAACTCATCGGTTTGCTCAGGCTGAACCACAATGGTAGATACAGCGGTTTGTTCAACTAGAACCGCATCCTCAGACACTTCGGTCTGCTCAGGATCGGTTTGAGAGGAGGTTTGAGGTTTGGAAAGGCTTTGAAAATTTCAGCCAACTGTTCTTCAGAGAATTAAACAGAGGGCGGTTTAGAAGTGGAAGGTTTAGGAGGAGAAGGGGTAGGAAGAAAAAGATGAGGTGAAGGGATAAGTTCTGGAATGGATTTTGCCTTGGCGGCTTTAAGAGAGGAGGCATCCTTAGCAAAATTTAAGGATTTCTCCACATTTTATGTAATGGAGAGAGGGGTTTAACTTGAGGTTTGGGAATAGAAGGTTTTGAAGTGATAGGTTTTGAAAGACTAGGAGATAGTCTGATGGGGGGAAAAGAGGTTGAAGAAGATGAAGGTTTAGATGAAGGTTTGGATAAGGGTTTGGAAGGCGGTTTGGATAGGTTTGCTTTTGTAATAACGAAGGGATTTGAGCAGTTCCCTTTCTCTTTCTTGGAGCAACGGTTTCCTTGGGACGAGCCGCAGGAATAGACCGAATTGCAGGCTCCCCCTCAACCGCAGGCTCCCCCTCAGCCTGTACCGCGGTTTGAGCTAAATGACTTAACCCCAGTCGGTTTAGAGTGGCAGTTTGACCTTCATTTCTTAGCATCGTAGCATGGGCCTGATCAGCAATGGCACCAGCATACGGTTTCCCTGATTTGTTGAGCCGAGCCTCAGGAAATGGGCCACGTTCGGCTTCAGGAAGAGGGTCCTCATTCCAAACAGTTTGAGCATACCGCCATCCAAAGGTTGTTCTGAAGGTATCAAGTCTTGACAATCCAAAGATAGATTTTTCACTTGGATCCAACCAATAGTCCTTGTGTTCAGTAGAGAACTTGAAAATGGCAGTATCTTGATGCAAGAACTTTGTCAGCAACCTGCAATGAGTTCTGACCTTGGATTTTCCAGCGGCTTTAGCAGCATGGAGGCGGTTTAGAGCATTTATAATCTCCTTCATCACAACCTTGGGCCAGT
Source organism: Campanula takesimana (assembly GCA_026119855.1). Taxonomy (NCBI): domain Eukaryota; kingdom Viridiplantae; phylum Streptophyta; class Magnoliopsida; order Asterales; family Campanulaceae; genus Campanula; species Campanula takesimana. Next base: position 629,431 of record JAOWBW010000775.1, on the reverse strand, counting down.
GCAGTTTCTTCCCTTTAAGAATGGCCACACAGTAAGCATACTGTTCACTTGTAAAGTTGTTGTGGTTTCCATTCTTGCACATGACTCCAGAATCTACCAGTTCACAAAGATGAGCCATCACCTCTGCAAAGTCCTTTTTGGAGGAATTCTTGGTGGAGAAAGAGTTAACTCCAATCAGCTCCATTGTAGTATTGCTTAGAAGTTCGGTTTTATCCCCATAACTCCAGAGTTCTCAAGACCAGCTAGAACTGCAATCTTGGAAGCGGTTAGGATCACTTCTTTGCCACAGACGGTGGACTTGATAGCATCTTCAAATTTTATTTCACCGGATTCCAGATCCCTTATCGGTTCTCCTCTTACATCTAGTAATTCAGCCTTCGTGGAGATCCCATTCTCAAAGAATTCGGCGCAGATAATAGTAACAAACTGCGGTTCATCCATAAGAAACAGAGGTAGCAGTTTAGCATCATTCAGCAGTTTGAGTAGCTTCCTTCCAACTGCATCTTGTTTAAGTTCACCCTCAAGAATCCTAGAGCCGGGAACAAAGTTTGAGGGATCCTGAAAGATATTCTTAGTTAGAAATAATTTAAAGAATGATAGTTTGAATCCTTAAGAAAACCGCGGTTTGATTAAGTCCTACAAACTATAACAAGGAAACCTAACAATGAAAACATGCGGTTCCAGGAGAGCAAGGGTAAAAATGTAAAAACAAAGAATGAAGGAATAGTGAAGGCAAAATGGATCAAAGAGGGAAAATTTTGAAAAAGAGTTTGAATGCATGAAGAACACGAAGAACAGAGTATGAGTATGCAAAACAAAATCTTAACCAAAATATGGAAAAATTATATCAAAATGATCACAAAGAGTAGATTCTAACAAAGTTCAAATAAACTAAGACAAATAACAACACATGAACCCAGAATCTGCAAAATTTCGCAAGAACACCAAATAACCCCAAAATTGATTTTGCTCAAAATTGAACACAAATCTTAAAACAAAGTAATCAATCAGTGTATATAAGTAAATGCGAACACAAACCAACCAAGAAATTGAAGAAAAAGCATAAAATGATCAAAGGAAGATGAACAAGCTTTTAAGCTTCAACAATGGCGGATAAATAAAGTATACTGAGTTAGGGTTCGAATTTCATACCATATCAGGCTTCGATGGTTTGGACGATGTAGAAGAAGAAGCAAGATCAATTGATTTCTTTGGTGCCATTGAAAATATTGTTTAAGTAAGAAAATTTAGTGAGAACAGAGAGAGAGAGGGATGAATGCGTACAGAGGAGAGAGAAGGGTTTTTGCTAAAAAGAGTAAGAAGGTAAAAAGATAAATTGAAAAATGGTTTGTCTTTTATACTCAATTAACCACCTCGGGTAGTGGAGCGGGCATGACGGCTGAAGGAAACTCAACCGTCAGTGTACCTGTCGATTCGCATTTAATGCGGCAGAGATAATTGCAAAAAAGGTCCTTAATGAATGAAGTGACATAAAGTAGGGACTAAAATGCAATTTCATACCTGAGCGGTTTTGCGTAAACCGACTTACCTTTTCCTCATTATCGGTTTTGGTGAAACCGATATCTTTCAGATCTATATTCGGTTTCAGTAGAGAAAACCGAAACCTTGCTTTGACAATTCGGTTTGGATAAAACTGAAATTGTTCTACTTGACTCTTCGGTTTGAGTGGAATCTTTAGCCGAACCATCTTGTTGCGGTTTTGTCTATTGAACCGCAAACTATTTGCATTTTCTTAATAGAGCCAAAATACTTAACAAATATTATTAGAACAAGAATAAATAGGCATGAATTATATTAAGTAAGTTCCAGCATACCCATTTCTCCTCGTAAATGAAAGAACCTAGAATTTTCGAGCGGTTTGGTGAGAATATCTGCAATTTGATCGTCGGTTCCCACCTTTGCTAGGAAAATGTTCTTCTTTTCAACATGATCTTTGAGGAAATGATATCTTATGTCAATGTGTTGGTTTTTGAGTGTTGTACTGGATTGTTGGAGATTGATATTGCTGCAGTACTATCACAGTAGATAGGGCAGTTCTTCTCAAATACTTCATAGTCTTCCAACTGCTGTTTCATCCAGAGAATTTGAGAGCAACAGCTTCCAGCCGCAATATATTCGGCTTCAGCGGTTGAGACTGAAACCGATGCTTGTTTCTTGCTGGACCATGATACAAGCCGGGTTCCAAGGAACTGACAAGTACCACTTGTGCTCTTTCTGCTTATCTTACATGCTGCAAAGTCAGCATCTGAATAACCTAATAGATCAAATGAAGATTCTTTGGAGTACCAAAGTCCAAGGTTAACAGATCCACATAAATATCTAATAATTCTTTTAACAGCAATAAGATGAGATTCTCTAGGGTCAGCTTGAAATCTAGCACAAACACAGACACTGAACATGATATCTGGCCTACTAGCAGTTAAGTAAAGTAAAGAACCAATCATACCTCGGTAGAGAGTCTGATCAACTTTCTTACCTCGTTCATCTTGATCCAAACTGCAGGCCTTTTGCATTGGGGTATCAACTGGCTTAGCGGTTTCAAGCCCAAATTTCTTGATCAAATCTTTGGTATATTTGGCTTGGTTGATAAAAATTCCATCATGACATTGCTTGATTTGGAGTCCAAGAAAGAATGTCAACTCTCCCATCATACTCATCTCAAATTTACCTTTCATAAGCTTCTCAAACTTAACACACATAGTCTCATTAGTAGAACCGAAAATAATATCATCAACATATATTTGAACTAATAATGAATGACCTTTGTGTTTAGCAATAAATAGGGTTGTATCAATTTTACCTCTAGAGAAGCCTTGTTCAATAAGAAATTTAGATAGAGTGTCATACCATGCTCTTGGAGCTTGTTTGAGTCCATACAAGGCCTTCTTGAGCTTGAAGACATGATTGGGATATTTGTTGTCTTCAAATCCTGGCGGTTGAGCTACATAAACTTCTTCTTGTAGTTCACCATTCAGAAATGCACTCTTAACATCCATTTGATATAACTTGAATTTCTTGAAGGAGGCATAGGCCAGGAACAATCTAATGGCTTCAAGCCTGGCTACAGGTGCAAAGGTTTCATCATAATCAATCCCTTCTTCTTGCCTATAACCCTGAGCAACCAACCTTGCTTTGTTTCTTGTAATAGTACCATTTTCATCCATCTTATTTCTGTATACCCATTTTGTTCCAATTACAGTGTGATCTCTGGGCCTTGGAACTAGAGTCCAAACTCTACATCTTTCAAACTGATTGAGCTCTTCTTGCATTGCAGCTACCCAACTTGGATCACTTAGAGCTTCATCTACCTTCTTCGGTTCCATCTGAGATAACAGTGCGATTGAGAAAAAACTGTGGTTATCTCTATGAGTTAAGCTTCCTCTTGTTTGAACACCAGAACTGATAGGACCTATAACATTAGTTGTTGGATGGTCTCTATGCTCATTGATTTCTGGGGGAGGTCTTCATGAACCACTATTTCTTGAAGATTTTCCAGAGGAGGCTCTTCTTGATATTCATTGAAATCTTCATTGAAGGTGATGTTTGGAACTGGATCAACGGTTTGAATGGGATTAGAAGAATGCGGTTCTACAGCAACACCTTCAGTTTGATTTGGAGCGGCTGGAGAACCTGATGGAGCGGTTTGAGTAGGTTGGTCATTTGCGGTTGCATGATCAGGGTAAGATGTACCTGTCTCAAAACCACTGAAATCATCAGCAACATTTGGAGCCATATGTGGCTCAAGAAGATTATGTTCATCAAATGTAACATGGACTGACTCTACAATTTTTAAAGATGTCTTATTGAAACAACGAAAAGCTTTGGAGTGTTTTGAATAACCAACAAAAATACCTTCATCGGCCTTAGCATCAAATTTACCTCGATGCTCTTTGCCATTGTACAAGATGTAGCACTTGCATCCAAATATCTTGAAGAAGGCAATGTTGGGTGATCTGCCTCGCCACAATTCATAAGGAGTCTTGTTGTGAACTTTGATGATTAGGGAGCGGTTCTGGGTGAAACATGCGGTATTGATGGCTTCGGCCCAGAAGTATTTGGGAAGCTTTGCTTCTGCAATCATTGTCTTCCCGGCTTCAATCAAAGTCCTGTTCTTTCTTTCTACAACTCCATTCTGTTGTGGAACCCCAGCGGCAGAGAAGTTATGATCAATTCCATGATCATCACAATATTGAGCAACACCATTGTTTGTAAATTCGGTTCCATTATCTGAACGCACGGCAACAATGTCATCCAATTTTTGAGTTTGGAGCTGTCTAAAGAGAGAGGTTACGATGCCATAAGTATCATCTTTAGATACCATCATTTCCACCCATGTATATCTTGAATAATCATCAACCACCACAAGTGTATAGCGGTTTCCTCCAATACTGGCGGTTGGGACAGGTCCAAATAAATCCATGTGCAGCAATTGCAAACAGCGGTTCGTTGAAGGTGCGGTTTTACTAGGAAATGACTGTTTGGGCTGCTTTCCAAGCTGGCATGCTTTGCACTTTTCATCATGATGGTCAGCCACTTTGGGTAGTCCTTTTACTAGACCATCCCTGTGCAGTTTTGCTAGATACTTGAAGTTTAAGTGGCTGAGCCGCTTATGCCATAACCAGCTGCTTTCACTTATGTTTTTGGCTACAAAACAGAGGTTAGCAATAGAAACAATATTACTCAAATCTATCATATAAACATCACCTGTTCTGTTGCCAGTCAGTAGAGTGACTTCAGAGGAAGCATCTTTGATATAACAGTTAGTTGATGTGAAGATGCAGTTCATTCCTTTGTCACAAAACTGAGATATGGAGAGAAGGTTGTGCTTGAGTCCTTCTACTAATGACACATTTTCAATAGTCACCTTTCCTCGTTTGATTGCTCCATATCCTACTGTTTCTCCTTTCTTGTTGTTACCAAACACTACTGGGGGACCTTTCATTTGGATGAAACTGCAGAGTAGTTCGGAATCTCCAGTCATGTGTCGTGAGCATCCACTATCCAAATACCAGAGATCCTTCTTCTTCTTCGCGGTTCCAGCCATAAAACATGAAATCTGAAAAATAAACATGAAAGGTTTTGGTCCCCCTTATTCCTTGGGTCCTAGGGTTAGCAGCTTTTTGGGACCCACACTTGTTTGACCTTAGGATTTTTACGTCCCTTGGCATTGGGTGTGAATCTTAAAAGACAATGACCAGCACTATGACCAAAATCAGCACAAATAGCACAATGAATAAATCCAGGTTTTGGTTGCGGTTTTACAAACCCTTTACTGACCTTCGGTTTCTCATGTTTTACTGGGTCAGCGGTTTTGGCTTTAACAAAGATTACCTTCTTGAGCTCAACCTTCCTCTTAGGTGCGGCTTTAGGGAAAATGATAGGAATTTCCTTAAACCGACTAGGAGCGGTTTCATCACTCAATACTTCCTTGGTTGCCTCAGCCGCTATGGATTTCTCTTTCCACTTTGAATCTCTCCCAGTCTGGTTTTTAGGGTACTCAAAGAAATAATTTTGCCTTTTAATTTCTTGTTTTGAGCCCTTTTTACCACCATGATTAACCTTAGGAATTTCTTTGGTTTGTTCAGTAGGTTTCACACCACCTTCGGCACAGAGACAAGGACACTTACACCCATCATCGGTTTTAAACCCAATCCACTTTTATCCGAAGTAGGAATTTGTGAATTTAGGATTTGTTCCACGGTGACACCAGACTTAGTCCATACACCGGTCACTTTTTGGAGGTCATCCCTTTGTACGGTAAGATCATGGATTTGGGTGAGAAGTACCTCGGTTCTGTCCTTCAGATAGCGGTTTTCATCCACAATAGTAGATATCCCAGCAATTTGGAGCTTGAGATTTTCAATTTCCTCCTTGTGGGATTTACATACACGTTGGGATTCTTCAAGTTCCGCAGCCATTAGTTTATATGCCTTTTTAAGTACAGTGTGTTGTTGACATATAATATTTGCACGTTCTAGTACCTGATCATCATGACTTTGGTCTGCTTGAACCTCGGGAGTGTAGTTTGGTGTTGTAGGAGCTCTGCTTGATCTAGCCTCAGGAGTCTTAGGTGAAACTGACTTCATTTGTTGTTTTGGCAGTGGAAGGCTTTCGTCAATTTCAATTCTTTCTTCAAATCCCATGAGACAGAGATTAGCAGTTTCTTCATCATCACTTTCATCTGAGTCTGAACCCATCCATGTCAGCGGTTGATCTCCTTGGTCAGCTACCATTCCTCTTCTTTTCACGAACTTCTTGTTGAATGGTTTCTTTGCTGGCGCGGCTTCATAGCGCGGTTTGGGACAACTTGACGCAAAGTGACCTGGTTGTCTGCAGTTATAACAAACCAAGTCTTCCCTTGTCTTGGGATCTGCAGTTTTGTTGAATCTGGTTGGAGGGACAAACTTTGCTGGGCCTTTGGATGGAAATTGAGATCTATTATTTTTCCTGAACTTGGTGTATCTCTTCACATACAAAGCAAATTCTTCATCATCCATTTCATCAAAATCAACTTGAGTAGAACTTGAGGATTGTGATCCTACACTCTGAGCATAAGAACTTTGAGGAGGAGTGTAGGATTGATGAGACTGCTGATAAGATTGATAAGATTGAGGATATGGTTGATGTGATTGAGGATAGGATTGTTGAGACTGCTGGTAATATTCAGAAGGTGCGGTTTGAGAATTATATCTAGGAACATTTTGGTCAGGAGGAGCGGTTTGCAAGTGGAGGTGAGGAGCGGTTTGATGATGGTCTGGATTGTAGACAGGAGATGAGGTATTGTTGAATGCAGCTAGAGAGAGGGTCTTAAATCTGCTTTCGGTTTCATGGACCTCTTCAAGCTTAAATTCAAAAACCTTCAGCATGGCATACAAGTGTCGAAGATCAAGAGCTTCCAAGTCCTTGTTGTCTTCAATGTTAGTAGTTTTGATCAGCCATTTGCTACCAAGTGCTTGCATGAATCTCATGTTCAAATCTGTATTAGAATAGACATGTCCAAGAGAAAAACAAACGTTAACAATATCAATAAACCTCTCATAGCATTGTCTAAGAGATTCCTTAGGATCTTTAACAAAATAGTCAAAGAGTCTTCTCTGTTGATAGAGGCGGTTCTTCTTGGTATCTGAATCTCCTTCCAGAAAGTCAACTATAGCATCCCAGGTAGCCTTTGCGGTTTTGCAGTGAAGCACCTTAGAATGAGTCCTCAGGTCAATAGCTGACACTAGCATGGACATAGCTCTTCCATCAAAATCCACATTGATGCGGTCTGCATCAGTCCATTCACTTTCTAATTTCTTAACTTCAGCTTCTTCTCCTGCGGTTCCTGCACGTGGATTAGCTTTCATAGGAACATATGGTCCATCAGTAACCGCGGTCCACAGTCTACGATCACATGAAATCATGTGTTTCATCATCCTATCTTTCCAAAAAATAAAACTATCTTCATCCAGAATCGGTAAGTGATTCGAATTGGATGTTTGCATCATATGGGTGTTTGTGTTTGCCATTGGATCAGCACCCAAGCGGTTAAGCTTGTAAAAACAAGTTTGGTGGATAAGCTCTGATACCACTTGTTGGTCCCAGAGGGCAACAAGGGTATAGAACCGCTAGAGGGGGGGTGAATAGCGGTCCAAAACTTTTTTGAAAATACCCTTAAAATCAACCGAGTACTTATCAGTTTGGCCAACTGCGGTTCAAGGCACAAGAACCGTACTGATAAAATGCACAGCGGAGTTTGCGGTTTGGCCAAATTGGTTAGTTAAAGAGTTGGGAAGATTGACTCGGGTTGAGAAAACACTATGATGCAACAGAATAGTTAAACTTAAAGTTTAAAGGAAAACACAATTCATCTTTCAAGTCATTTCGTGTATGGAAGCAAGTTCAAGACCACAAACAAGAAAGATAAATATCAAGACAGAAAATAAAGATCAAACACACAAATTGAAGAGGTTCGTTCTTAAATGAACTACGTCCTCTACCTAGATGGTTAGTCTAGGATTTTCTAATAGCTATAAGACTTGTATTAATTTAGAGGAGGTTTTACAAGATGAATCTAAACTCTAAACAATAAGTCTAACCTAAGCTATAATAACAACCGGTGTTTTCGAAGTATATAATCTATGTGATCATATAAATCGGGTGTGTGTGTGAAAAGAAATCAAATGCTCTAAGTATCTAAATGATGGTTGAGCAAATGGAATTCTTTTGGTGTAAAGGCTAAGTATGAATGGTTGTTAGGCTTGAAGCTTTGATGAAGAACTGGGTTTGCAATGGAGATGGTTTGAAGATATGAATATCTGGGTTTAACTCTTCAAAGCAAACTTGAATACTTGGGAATGAATCTCTTGAAGCTCAGCAACCTTCATTGTTGAATAATGAAGGCTATTTATAGGCAGAGCACCCTTGTGACCGTTGGGTAAAGATTTGAATCAAATCTGAAGGGTACAGTGCTGTCGAAATCCCATTGGTTGAGCTGTCATTTTCATCCTTGGTTTTGCCTTGTAGTCCTAGGTAGTTGTTGCACCACTACCTGACAATTGTCCTTTGTTGCAGAAAGGACTAACGGTAAACAATTCAAACTGATGGACAAACCGACATTCCTTGCAGAAACTCCAAGTTAACTTAGAGTTATTTTGACATGACATAACACCATCCTTATACGGTCAAAAAGGGAATGTTTGTCTAAGGAATAAATGACATCTCTTTAATTCTTCAATAACTGCTCTGCGGTTTCACCAAGCATAGGGGCGGTTTGAAGAATGGTCTTGATGTGCGGTTTCATCAAACATGCAAACTGCGGTTTGATGAAAATTGAAGAGCTCCATGCTGGCATTCTCAAGATGACGGCTTGAAGCACTAAACCGCTAAAGATACAACCGAATTATACTCAGCCTAGAAAACGAAAAATCTAGAAATGGACTTATCTAAAAATTGAAGTAGAACTTCATTACATGCGGTCCTAAAGTCCATAAAAGACACGTGGTATGGATCAATCAAATTAAGGTGGGTGTACTAACAATGAATCCTAACAAATAGAACAATAAAATAAAGAAACAACATAAACTCCCACTATATTAAATATTATCAAAAGTTGTTACACCCATATGAGCAACATGTAACACCCCGAAAAAAAAAATCTAATTCCATAAATAACAAAATGTTACAATTTACAACTCTAAAATACTAAATATTATACAAGATATCACTAATCAACCCAAATTCTCTATAAACTGCTCCGCCCCAAATCCTTTCATCCCGACCATCGCTTAACTGCAAAACTGAAACTGGAGGGGGGTGAGCTGGGGGGCTCAGTAAGAAACGGGATACACAATATCACAGAAGCCAATGGAACACAAACACCAAATAACAATGTCCATGAAATTATAAATATGGACATGCCAATAAGACTCGCATTTTCATAAACCGGATAAACGATCAATCATACTTTATAGTTCGATGTACTAATTATATTCGGGTCCAGTGACTCAACCAAATCAACCGAATTGTTGGCCGCCCTCGACGGAGCCGGACCCAACACAAACACAATAACCAATAACCGAGCCCACTGCGACCGTCACATAATTAGCTACATCGCAACTGTTCCATATAACAAATCTCATCTTTGAGCATAATAACACATAAATCATGCTTCCAGATATAACCGTAATATTTACGGAGCAAATCCAATATCAACGCAATAATCAAGTAGGACCGAACAAATGAACTACGTATCAATAAAACGGAGTACTACGATAAGACGGGTATAAAAGAAAATGACACAGAATCAATACTGCGTACTCTCCCTTACCCAAAATGCTAAATAAGGAACACTAAATAATTCGCCTACTCGAACACAGGCTATCACCACAATTGCACTCGGACTAGCCTTCGCAAAGTCAGTGAAGCTCTCATATTTAATCCTATAAGTTTACTCTGCGTAAGAAAGAAGGATATTCATATTACATTATAATTGTAAATGAGTCACCAATTTGTTACTAGTTCCTACAATTACACCTCAAGCTTAGACTACAATTTCTGGCAATTAGGAATGATGAGACAACCATGGGTCCCACCATTAAAACCCCCACGTACACTACATGTCAACATTTTCATGACTAGCTCCATGCAAAAATATCAAGGCCCGTCCCATATTTTACTTTCTCTTTTATTTTATTTTTTGTTCTGTTCCAAAATATCGAGCTTAATTTCGGAATTTCGGGATGTCACAATCTTCCCTCCTTAAAAGAATTCGTCCGCGAATTCTACTTAATCTAGCTCTCGATTATCCTATACGAATACCCCAAGAACTTATTCCCGAGCTAGCTCACAAGCCTTAAGGTCGGGGTACCGGTCTGATACCAACTGTAACACCCCGAGAAAAAAAAATCTAATTCCATAAATAACAAAATGTTACAATTTACAACTCTAAAATACTAAATACTATACAAGATATCACTAATCAACCCAAATTCTCTATAAACTGCTCCGCCCCAAATCCTTTCATCCCGATCATTGCTTAACTGCAAAACTGAAACTGGAGGGGGGTGAGCTGTGGGGCTCAGTAAGAAAGGGGATACACAATATCACAGAAGCCAATGGAACACAAACACCAAATAACAATGTCCATGAAATTATAAATATGGATATGCCAATAAGACTCGCATTTTCATAAACCGGATAACCGATCAATCATACTTTACAGTTCGATGTACTAATTATATTCGGGTCCAGTGACTCAACCAAATCAACCGAATTGTTGGCCGCCCTCGACGGAGCCGGACCCAACACAAGCACAATAACCAATAACCGAGCCCACTGCGACCGTCACATAATTAGCTACATCGCAACTGTTCCATATAACAAATCTCATCTTTGAGCATAATAACACATAAATCATGCTTCCAGATATAACCGTAATATTTACGGAGCAAATCCAATATCAACGCAATAATCAAGTAGGACCGAACAAATGAACTACGTATCAATAAAACGGAGTACTACGATAAGACGGGTATAAAAGAAAATGACACAGAATCAATACTGCGTACTCTCCCTTACCCAAAATGCTAAATAAGGAACACTAAATAATTCGCCTACTCGAACACAGGCTATCACCACAATTGCACTCGGACTAGCCTTCGCAAAGTCAGTGAAGCTCTCATATTTAATCCTATAAGTTTACTCTGCGTAAGAAAGAAGGATATTCATATTACATTATAATTGTAAATGAGTCACCAATTTGTTACTAGTTCCTACAATTACACCTCAAGCTTAGACTACAATTTCTGGCAATTAGGAATGATGAGACAACCATGGGTCCCACCATTAAAACCCCCACGTACACTACATGTCAACATTTTCATGACTAGCTCCATGCAAAAATATCAAGGCCCGTCCCATATTTTACTTTCTCTTTTATTTTATTTTTTTGTTCTGTTCCAAAATATCGAGCTTAATTTCGGAATTTCGGGATGTCACAATCTTCCCTCCTTAAAAGAATTCGTCCGCGAATTCTACTTAATCTAGCTCTCGATTATCCTATACGAATACCCCAAGAACTTATTCCCGAGCTAGCTCACAAGCCTTAAGGTCGGGGTACCGCTCTGATACCAACTGTAACACCCCGAGAAAAAAAAATCTAATTCCATAAATAACAAAATGTTACAATTTACAACTCTAAAATACTAAATACTATACAAGATATCACTAATCAACCCAAATTCTCTATAAACTGCTCCGCCCCAAATCCTTTCATCCCGATCATTGCTTAACTGCAAAACTGAAACTGGAGGGGGGTGAGCTGGGGGGCTCAGTAAGAAAGGGGATACACAATATCACAGAAGCCAATGGAACACAAACACCAAATAACAATGTCCATGAAATTATAAATATGGACATGCCAATAAGACTCGCATTTTCATAAACCGGATAACCGATCAATCATACTTTACAGTTCGATGTACTAATTATATTCGGGTCCAGTGACTCAACCAAATCAACCGAATTGTTGGCCGCCCTCGACGGAGCCGGACCCAACACAAACACAATAACCAATAACCGAGCCCACTGCGACCGTCACATAATTAGCTACATCGCAACTGTTCCATATAACAAATCTCATCTTTGAGCATAATAACACATAAATCATGCTTCCAGATATAACAGTAATATTTACGGAGCAAATCCAATATCAACGCAATAATCAAGTAGGACCGAACAAATGAACTACGTATCAATAAAACGGAGTACTACGATAAGACGGGTATAAAAGAAAATGACACGGAATCAATACTGCGTAGTCTCCCTTACCCAAAATGCTAAATAAGGAACACTAAATAATTCGCCTACTCGAACGCAGGCTATCACCACAATTGCACTCGGACTAGCCTTCGCAAAGTCAGTGAAGCTCTCATATTTAATCCTATAAGTTTACTCTGCGTAAGAAAGAAGGATATTCATATTACATTATAATTGTAAATGAGTCACCAATTTGTTACTAGTTCCTACAATTACACCTCAAGCTTAGACTACAATTTCTGGCAATTAGGAATGATGAGACAACCATGGGTCCCACCATTAAAACCCCAACGTACACTACATGTCAACATTTTCATGACTAGCTCCCATGCAAAAATATCAAGGCCCGTCCCATATTTTACTTTCTCTTTTATTTTATTTTTTGTTCTGTTCCAAAATGTCGAGCTTAATTTCGGAATTTCGGGATGTCACACAACATGTTCGTGAAACACTAAAGGTGATAACGACTTAGTAAACGGATCCGCTTGTCACAATATAGCTTAATAGGTCTTTCGACGATATCGACAATACGCAGTCTCTAAATGAATTTACGCATCCATATTGCTTGATTGGATGCCTCAAAAAAAGCTACAAACTAGGCTTCCATGGTAGAGGAAGTTACGAGTGTCTTCTTGGCACTTCTCCAAGAAACTGCTCCACCGGCTAGTGTGAAGACATAACCAGACGTTGATTTACGGCTGTCTTAGCATCCAGAAATGTCAGAATCGGAATACCCAATGATCTCAAGATGATCCGAATTCGAAAATGTAAGCATGTAGTCCTAGGTGTTTTGTAAGTATCGCATCACTCTTTTCGCTGCAACCCAATGTTCTCTCCCCGGATTGCTTTGGCATCTACCAAGCATCCCAACAATAAAGGCAAGGTCTGGACGAGTACAGACTTACGCATACATTAAGCTTCCTACTGCTGATGCATAAGGGATATCTTCCATATACTTGGTTTCAAATTTATTTTTAGGACATTGATTGAGACTGGATTTATCTCCTTTAGAAACAGGGGTGTCATGTGGTTTACAGTTTTGCACTAAACCTTTTTAATACATTTTCTATATAGGCTTTTTGTGATAATCCTAAAGTACCTCGTGAGCGATCACGCTGTATTTGGATTCCTAATACAAAAGATGCCTCGCCAAGATCTTTCATTTCAATTTTTTTTGAAATAAATTTCTTAGTTTCTTTAAGAAGGTTCATGTCATTACTAGCAAGCAAAATATCATCCACATATAAGACTAAGAATAAAAATTTACTCCCACTGAACTTATGGTATATGCAATCTTCACTAAGATTCGTTTCAAAACCAAATGAAAGAATTACTTGATTAAATTTCAAATACCATTGATGTAACGCCCATCCTTAATCTCGTTAAATATTTGACTTATTTGTTAAATTCTTGACTTGCTTGTTAAATTCTTGAATAGCATAATTATATGCTATTTTATTTGAGTTAATTATTTAACTACTTTAGAAAATTAAGGTGGTTAAATGTCAAAGTTGAAAGTTTAGGGGCCTTTTTGTCAAAGTTAGAACTTGAGGGGCCTAGTTGCAATTCTTGGAAAGTTCCAAGTATATAATGTTTGTTTGCTTGAGAAAGATAATTCCTTTCTCAAACTTTCTCGTTGTTTCTCTCTGTTTCACGAAGGGAGTTCAGTTTTACCCTATTCTCGACTCCTCACGATTAATTATCCCTCTGTTCGTGATTCCGGTCCCGGATAAATATTCGTGGCGTTGAATAGAGCGTTCCAGGCCGATCAGAAATTAATTTGGGTCAACTTGATTTTTGACTAGGTAAGCTATTGACTCCCCCTTACTTGTAATAACATGCATATATGTTATTCCTGCTACTTGTTCTTGTTAAAATTGTGTTTTAAGCAATTTTTGTGATACTTGTAAATTTGGTACGAAGGGAGTATTCGTATGAAGTAAAAGAATGAAGTAGGCTTGCAAAAGTGCCTGGGAAATGACTTGAGAAAGTATTGAAAAATTACACTCCTATTCGTGAGACGGTAAAATAGTAACTTGATTTAAATATTATTAAAAAAATTGTATCATTATTTGTGGTACGGAAAAATGAATGGAAGTATCCCTAAATGGGTATATTAGTATATTATAAAATTGTACTTATACTTTTGGGGACGGTGAAATATTAAATTGGAATAAAAGGAAATTATCCTATTATTTATGGGACGGTAAAAGAAATGAATTGAGCTTGAAATAGTGTCTTGGGTATTGCCTAAGGGTTAGTAAACGTATACTCCTACGCTTGGGACGGAGATTTCTAAGCCTGGAAAGAAATTTGGTATTTGCTAAAAATTGTACCAGGCGCCCGCCTGGTGGTACCTCGAGCGCTCGCCTGTTTCACCAGAAAGTTTGGGTTTCAAAAGTATTTCAATGAGCGCCCGCCCGGTATACCTTGAGCGCCCGCCCGGTCCCCTGTCTCAACCAAAGTGTTTTAAATCTAAACAAAATTGAAAGCTTATCCCTTGTTAAGGCATATAGCCTTAAGATAAGATGACTTAGCAAGTGTTGTGACACCTTAGGGATATCAGAAGTGAGTCTTGAATATGACTACTCATTAAATTAAAATGAAAACTTGAGTATAAAAGGAAGAACTCTTCTTTATGTCTTGAAAGTGCTATGAACAAGCACTTATGTGTTATGCTTGTCTTGGAACCTATGTTTGTGCACCTAGAGGGCACCAAATTAGTGTCTTGAGCTCGAATATCCTATGTAGGGGATTATGAACTTGTAAGTATGAGTAGTATAGCTCATTTACTTAATTTGAACTTGAAGTATTCTTGGTCTAGGTTTAGGGTACTACCCTAGATGAGTGTTGTAGAACACTCTAGTACTGAAAAATAGTCCCTTTGTGAACAAATAAAATATGGACTTAAATCATAATTAAATGATAACTTAAGTATAAGAGTAGTAACTCTTTTATGTGTCTTGAAGTTAATGTTTGTGTACCTTAGGGGCACCAACTAATGTCTTGAGCTTGAATGTCCTAAGAAAAGGATTGGAAATTAATACGTGAAAGATGTATAATTCATCTTCCTAGCTTGAACTTGAAGTATAATATAGTTAACTCTTGTACATGTTTAACCATCCAAAGAAATGGATTGAGAACTTGGATATAAGATGATAAAATCTTGTATATGTCTTGAATGTCTTGAATGTCCTGAATGTCTTGAATGTCTTGAATGTCTTAAGTTGAGACAGTAACTTGAAGTATAAGACAATAAAATCTTGTACATGACTTGACACCAATATATGTGTATGGTAATAAACTTGAAAGAGTCTTGATGTGTATATGAAAATCTTGCATATATTTACTTGATAGAATGTGGCTTCTTGATTGATTGGTACATGGTATGAATAACCAAAGAATTGGGTTATGGAACTAGATAGAGAATGATTAACTCTACTACATACTTGAACTTGATACGTGTATATTGGAAGTGCTATAAATAAGCACTAAAGTGTAAATGATTTAGTTTTTAATCGTGTATATACTCAATGAAGTATATAAAATATAAAGAAGATATCTTGTCTTGAAATGAGTTTCGTAAAGAAAATAAGGACTAGTGTAATATGAAGATCATTCATACAATCGTGAATACTACGATTTAAATTAATAAGAATGGTTATAGAGTGTTAGAAAATGTATTCGATTATTAACGATACATATACGTGAGATATGACTGTGTCTAGGTACAATGTGACCTATTGTACTACGTGTTAGAGTCTAAGGTGTTGGGCTTTACTTGATAGTAAGGGTATCGTGATAGACACTGTAATGTGTTAAATGTGATATGAATATGTACGTGCAAACTTGGCATGTGACAAACTGATATACCCTACGACTTGACTGAAGTCTGTTATTAATGGACTCTTACTTGGATTGATCGTGTTACATGGACACCTTATGTGCCATTGTTATCTTGGTTTGTATTCGCAATAATTGCGTACGTGTACTTGTATTCTCGTGAGCACATGATACATGACTACATGGTGCATATTCTCGTGAGCACATGATACATGACTACATGGTGCATATTCTCGTGAGCACATGATACATGATTACATGGTCCATAAAGACTGGTCCACTTATATGGGACTTAGTTCTATTCTCGTAGTTCAAGTAAACATCTACTTGTGCATTCTTGTGTGAGTCCAGCTGGTTCTCCTTGCTTGTTCAGAAATATATAGGTTCACGCTTGTCGCGAGAGCTGGGGCTTAAGTGACAATCGGGTCCCTATGTATTTGCGCTTGACCCCTTACTACTGGCCATAGTAAGGGCATAGCTTCCTTGGTTGGAGCAATAAGCCTGACTTAAGTGAATGCTAAACTCTTGTCTTGAACACCACGTGGATCTTGTTCTTGTGGATGACACTGGTTACCAAGTCTTCTTATATACTGCACAGCAGTTTCTTGTTCTTGTTCTTGGTTGTCCTCAGCTAGAAAAGCATCGACAACAAATGGTATTCTTGGGAGGAATAAGGAAGGATTCAGGTACAATGCGTGATAGGCCTATGTGCATCTTGGTGAGCTGGTCTAGCCTCTCACACTACTTGACTACTTGTTACCTGATCATATCTTGAGCTTGATTACTTGTTGAGTTGGCTTAGCCTCTCCTATACTTGTTCCTTGATGATACTTGATATATGATTACTTGAGTATCTATTTGAATTGCATGATAACATGTCATATAGTTGCATGTTAATAGCTTACTGAGATTTATCTCACCCTTTATTTGTTTAATTGTTCCCCCCCCCGGGAAAGCAGGGGATAGTACGCAGTGAGGCTCGACTTAGCTGGGAACTTACTCAGCAGGATATTCTTGTTCGAAGTTAGTGTCCTTTTATATTTTGGTAAGGACGATCTTGTATGAGTTAATAAACTCTGGGCTTGTATTGGGGTAGTATTTGTTGTCCCTAGACAGTTCTTGATGCCAGCTTATTTGCTAGGCATGTCTTCCGCTGTATGTAACCTTGTTTGGTTTTAATTTTCTTGGTCTAGAACTCGTGTGAGCTATCTTAGCTCCCTATTCTTGAGTATATATGTCATGTCAGTTTTGTTTTTAACAGGTATTGTTCCTGTTTCCCGTTAGTTTCTTGTTTCTTGTTAGTTACGCGCACCAGGTTCGAGGCTCTATTAGGGAATCCCGGGACTTGGGGCGTGTCCGTTTGGTATCAGAGCTATGGTTAGCTCTAAGCCTGGATAGGGCCTACGGCATTCGTGGGTTAGGCTTGGGTGTGTTTTCAACGCCGAGTGCTTCGTTACTTGTTGTCATACCAGGCATATGACTGGTATTAATAGTGTTGATCCAATTGGATTAGATGGTTTGAGAATCGAGAGCGCGAGTCTTTAAAGACTTAGGCGTATCTATCTTGTCTAGTGGACATTGTTTCGTGCTATATATGCATGCTTGTCCTTATCTCGTGAATAAAGTGGAAGTGTATTCTCTAGTAAGAGACTACATGCTTGATATTTTTATGTATAAGAGCTTGATAGAAGTGTGGGTGATAACACCCTATACGTTCTATGTTAATTTGGTCGTGTCACCGGTATGGGACATTGATGTGATACGTGTCATGACTTGACTTTCTATGTGTTAGGTCAGTCTTGTTTACCACAATAGATGGTAATTATTTCTATGCTAGTATGCTTTACTATATATGTGAGCATGATAGATTTATGTATAATATTCATGTTCTGCATTGAAAGTTCGAACAGTGTTATCGAGATTGTACTGGGTATTTAACCTATGTGATTGGCAGTGGAATTTCTACACCAAACCAGATGGATGTATCCATTCTTGATGAGATCTCAGCTATAATTTCTATTGAGTAATACATGTTACTTGATGAGAAACTTGGATTATCTTGAGTTGTTACAGTGCGAATACAGTGCTGACATCTGGATTAATGTTCTTGACCTCGATTGAGTTAAACGAGTTGAAGATTCAACTTGAGAATTTCTTGATAGAGGATATATCTACCTTGTAGTGGATGTCTGAAGTGAGTATCTGTGTTGACCTATAAGTGGAAACAACCAAGGTACGTGTGTTCTTGAGATTTCGTGGTCTTGTTAGAGATTCATGAATGAATTTCGAAGGCAGCTCCATTGTTAACTATTTGACACCGAGAGCTACATCTTTTGATGGATTGTCTTGATGGATTGATATACGTAAAGTCAGTTTTGAATATTGAAACGATGGATAACCACGACTTCAGTATCTGAGATTGCCTAGTGGATTTGACTAGTATTACAGTGATCTGGAGGATATGACCAGTCCTATTATTTCTAGTGGATATGTCAAGTTTCACCGATATAGTGGATTGACTAATCGAGTCTGCTTGACTTTATGTGTTTCGATGTTATAATTGATACATCTTGATTGCATAGAATATTGTGAGCATACGTGTAATATCTATTTGTGAGTATATGTGTATAGTCTTGATGCTCTTGAGTTATATTTGTTGATTATATATGTTATAATCTTGATCAGTAAAATTCGAGGACGAATTTTCTTTAAGGTGGGGAGGATGTAACGCCCATCCTTAATCTCGTTAAATATTTGACTTATTTGTTAAATTCTTGACTTGCTTGTTAAATTCTTGAATAGCATAATTATATGCTATTTTATTTGAGTTAATTATTTAACTACTTTAGAAAATTAAGGTGGTTAAATGTCAAAGTTGAAAGTTTAGGGGCCTTTTTGTCAAAGTTAGAACTTGAGGGGCCTAGTTGCAATTCTTGGAAAGTTCCAAGTATATAATGTTTGTTTGCCTGAGAAAGGCAATTTCTTTCTCAAACTTTCTCGTTGTTTCTCTCTGTTTCACGAAGGGAGTTCAGTTTTACCCTATTCTCGACTCCTCGCGATTAATTATCCCCCTGTTCGTGATTCCGGTCCCGGATAAATATTCGTGGCATTGAATAAAGCGTTTCAGGCCGATCAGAAATTAATTTGGGTCAACTTGATTTTTGACTAGGTAAGTTATTGACTCCCCCTTACTTGTAATAACATGCATATATGTTATTCCTGCTACTTGTTCTTGTTAAAATTGTGTTTTAAGCAATTTTTGTGATACTTGTAAATTTGGTACAAGGGAGTATTCGTATGAAGTAAAAGAATGAAGTAGGCTTGCAAAAGTGCCTGGGAAATGACTTGAGAAAGTATTGAAAAATTACACTCCTATTCGTGAGACGGTAAAATAGTAACTTGATTTAAATATTATTAAAAAAATTGTATCATTATTTGTGGTATGGAAAAATGAATGGAAGTATCCCTAAATGGGTATATTAGTATATTATAAAATTGTACTTATACTTTTGGGGACGGTGAAATATTAAATTGGAATAAAAGGAAATTATCCTATTATTTATGGGACGGTAAAAGAAATGAATTGAGCTTGAAATAGTGTCTTGGGTATTGCCTAAGGGTTAGTAAAAGTATACTCCTACGCTTGGAACGGAGATTTCTAAGCTTGGAAAGAAATTTGGTATTTGCTAAAAATTGTACCAGGCGCCCGCCTGGTGGTACCTCGAGCGCCCGCCTGTTTCACCAGAAAGTTTGGGTTTCAAAAGTATTTCAATGAGCGTCCGCCCGGTATACCTTGAGCGCCCGCCCGGTCCCCTGTCTCAACCAAAGTGTTTTAAATCTAAACAAAATTGAAAGCTTATCCCTTGTTAAGGCATATAGCCTTAAGATAAGATGTCCTAGCAAGTGTTGTGACACCTTAGGGATATCAGAAGTGAGTCTTGAACATGACTACTCATTAAATTAAAATGAAAACTTGAGTATAAAATGAAGAACTCTTCTTTATGTCTTGAAAGTGCTATGAACAAGCACTTATGTGTTATGCTTGTCATGGAACCTATGTTTGTGCACCTAGAGGGCACCAAATTAGTGTCTTGAGCTCGAATATCCTATGTAGGGGATTATGAACTTGTAAGTATGAGTAGTATAACTCATTTACTTAATTTGAACTTGAAGTATTCTTGGTCTAGGTTTAGGGTACTACCCTAGATGGCCTAGATGAGTGTTGTAGAACACTCTAGTACTGAAAAATAGTCCCTTTGTGAACAAATAAAATATGGACTTAAATCATAATTAAATGATAACTTGAGTATAAGAGTAGTAACTTTTTTATGTGTCTTGAAGTTAATGTTTGTGTACCTTAGGGGCACCAACTAATGTCTTGAGCTTGAATGTCCTAAGAAAAGGATTGGAAATTAATACGTGAAAGATGTATAATTCATCTTCCTAGCTTGAACTTGAAGTATAATATAGTTAACTCTTGTACATGTTTAACCATCCAAAGAAATGGATTGAGAACTTGGATATAAGATGATAAAATCTTGTATATGTCTTGAATGTCTTGAATGTACTGAATGTCTTGAATGTCTTGAATGTCTTAAGTTGAGACAGTAACTTGAAGTATAAGACAATAAAATCTTGTACATGACTTGACACCAATATATGTGTATGGTAATAAACTTGAAAGAGTCTTGATGTGTATATGCAAATCTTGCATATATTTACTTGATAGAATGTGGCTTCTTGATTGATTGGTACATGGTATGAATAACCAAAGAATTGGGTTATGGAACTAGATAGAGAATGATTAACTCTACTACATACTTGAACTTGATACGTGTATATTGGAAGTGCTATAAATAAGCACTAAAGTGTAAATGATTTAGTTTTTAATCGTGTATATACTCAATGAAGTATATAAAATATAAAGAAGATATCTTGTCTTGAAATGAGTTTCGTAAAGAAAATAAGGACTAGTGTAATATGAAGATCATTCATACAATCGTGAATACTACGATTTAAATTAATAAGAATGGTTATAGAACACAATATGTGTTAGAAAATGTATTCGATTATTAACGATACATATACGTGAGATATGACTGTGTCTAGGTACAATGTGACCTATTCTACTACGTGTTAGAGTCTAAGGTGTTGGGCTTTACTTGATAGTAAGGGTATCGTGATAGACACTGTAATGTGTTAAATGTGATATGAATATGTACGTGCAAACTTGGCATGTGAAAAAGTGATATACCCTACTACTTGACTGAAGTCTGTTATTAATGGACTCTTACTTGGATTGATCGTGTTACATGGACACCTTATGTGCCATTGTTATCTTGGTTTGTATTCGCAATAATTGCGTACGTGTACTTGTATTCTCGTGAGCACATGATACATGACTACATGGTGCATATTCTCGTGAGCACATGATACATGACTACATGGTGCATATTCTCGTGAGCACATGATACATGACTACATGGTGCATATTCTCGTGAGCACATGATACATGATTACATGGTGCATAAAGACTGGTCCACTTATATGGGACTTAGTTCTATTCTCGTAGTTCAAGTAAACATCTACTTGTGCATTCTTGTGTGAGTCCAGCTGGTTCTCCTTGCTTGTTCGGAAATATATAGGTTCACGCTTGTCGCGAGAGCTGGGGCTTAAGTGACAATCGGGTCCCTATGTATTTGCGCTTGACCCCTTACTACTGGCCATAGTAAGGGCATAGCTTCCTTGGTTGGAGCAATAAGCCTGACTTAAGTGAATGCTAAACTCTTGTCTTGAACACCACGTGGATCTTGTTCTTGTGGATGACACTGGTTACCAGGTCTTCTTATATACTGCACAGCAGTTTCTTGTTCTTGTTCTTGGTTGTCCTCAACTAGAAAAGCATCGACAACAAATGGTATTCTTGGGAGGAATAAGGAAGGATTCAGGTACAATGCGTGATAGGCCTATGTGCATCTTGGTGAGCTGGTCTAGCCTCTCACACTACTTGACTACTTGTTACCTGATTATATCTTGAGCTTGATTACTTGTTGAGTTGGCTTAGCCTCTCCTATACTTGTTCCTTGATGATACTTGATATATGATTACTTGAGTATCTATTTGAATTTCATGATAACATGTCATATAGTTGCATGTTAATAGCTTACTGAGATTTATCTCACCCTTTATTTGTTTAATTGTTTCCCCCCCCCCAGGAAAGCAGGGGATAGTACGCAGTGAGGCTCGACTTAGCTGGGAACTTACTCAGCAGGATATTCTTGTTCGAAGTTAGTGTCCTTTTATATTTTGGTAAGGACGATCTTGTATGAGTTAATAAACTCTGGGCTTGTATTGGGGTAGTATTTGTTGTCCCTAGACAGTTCTTGATGCCAGCTTACTTGCTAGGCATGTCTTCCGCTGTATGTAACCTTGTTTGGTTTTAATTTTCTTGGTCTAGAACTCGTGTGAGCTATCTTAGCTCCCTATTCTTGAGTATATATGTCATGTCAGTTTTGTTTTTAACAGGTATTGTTCCTGTATCCCGTTAGTTTCTTGTTTCTTGTTAGTTACGCGCACCAGGTTCGAGGTTCTATTAGGGAATCCCGGGACTTGGGGCGTGTCAATTGACGAGAAGCTTGCTTGAGGCCATAAATGGATTTCTTAAGTTTACAAATTAATTGATTAGTTTGCTCCAAATTAGTCACCATTTCTGGTTTCTTCATATAGATAATTTCCTCAATGTCTCCATTGAGAAAAGCTGTCTTTACATCCATTTGATGAAGCTCAAGATCATAACGTTCTACTAGTGCCATAATGATCCTAAAGGAGTTTTTAGAAGATACCGGAGAAAATGTTTCTTTGTAATCAATACCTTCTTTTTGAGTAAAACTTTTAGAAATAAGACGAGCCTTATATCTTTCCACATTACCTTGTGAATCCAATTTGGTTTTAATTATCCATTTACAACCAATAGGTTTCACATCTTTAGGTAATGGGACAAGATCCCAAACATCGTTGTATTTCATAGATTTTAACTCTTCATTAATGGCATTGATCCACTTATGAGAATTAGGACTATTAATGGCTTCATGGAAGGTGAGAGGCTCATCTCCCACTAAACCTAAGTGTCCTTCATTCTCGGCAAGATACACCCTCATAATCATCCGAAATGGCACTTCTTCTTACTCTATTGGATCTCCTTAAGGGAACCGGGTCTTCCTCATTTTGAGGTTGTTGAATTTCCTCATTATGATCAACATTTTCATGTTGTTCAATATTTATAGGGGAGTCAATATTTTGAATTATATGTTCCTCTTGAATTTCAGGTACAAGTACTTGATTTTCAATTGGAATCACTATGGGAAGAGGTATAGAAATGGATGCCTCTTCCTCTTCAAATTCAAAATTATTCCTAATTTCCCCTCTAAATTCAACATCCTCAAAGAACCTAGCATTTACCATTTCAAAAAAGGTTCTAGTTTTCGGGTTGTAAAATTTATAGCCCCTAGATCTCTCAGCATACCCCACAAAATAGCTACTAACTGTCTTAGCGTCCAGTTTGCCCTCATTAGGCCTATAAGGCCTAGCTTCTGCTGGACAACCCCATACATGAAGATGATTTAAGGACGGTTTCTTATTCGTCAATAATTCATAAGGGATTTTATTATTAGTAGCCTTAGAGGGAGAGCTCTATTGAGAAGATAAGTTGCGGTTTTTAAAGCATCACCCCATAATGAGTGAGGTAAAGAAGTACAAGAAACCATACTTCTTACCATATCCTTAAGGGTTCTATTACGTCTCTCAGCTACACCATTCATGCTAGGCGTACCCGGCATAGTGTAGTGAGGGACAATCCCATAGCGAGCAAAAGGACCCGGACGTTGTTCCCCCAAACCATCATTCCGACCATAGCATTCACCACCACGATCGGATCTAACGTTCTTAATAGTCTTTCCTAGTTGATTTTCAACTTCGGCCTTAAAACACTTGAAAACGTCCAAAAATTGAGACTTTTCATGAAATAAATAAATGTATCCATATCGAGAGCAGTCGTCTATGAACGTAATAAAGTATTGTTGACCATTCCATGAAGGGGTAGGGAATGGCCCACAAATATCCGTATGTATTAGTTCTAAGACACTTGATTCTCTCGAGGATACTTTTCTTTTAGTGTTTGTAAACTTTCCTTTTAGGCATTCAATGCAAAAGTCCTTTTCCGGAATATCAAGTTTATTTAAGATTCCCTCCGACACAATTCTCCTTTTGGAGATTTGACCTAAACGCCTATGCAAGAATTTTCACTTGAAAACTTTCACTTTTTTACTTTTAGTTTCATTATTATGGGACTCATTTATTGTTTGAATAGTGTCAAGTAAGTAAAGATTATCATTACTTAACAAAGTACTAGTACCGAAAATTTTGGAATTGAAATAGAGATCACATTTATTATTTCCAAACGAACAAGAATAACCTTCCTTGTCCAAAACTGTTATTGATATCAAATTCCGTCTAAAGGACGGTACAATAAATCTATTATTTAGTAGAAAATAATAACCAGTACTTAAAAATAATCTAAAGGCCCTTATGCCTATAACTTCAACCGGATTCACAGCTCCCATATAGGTGAATCTCTCATCTTCATTAGGTCTTCGGTAATTCAGGCAACCCTGCATAGACATACTTATGTGAGTTGTTGCACCAGAATCCAACCACCATGTATCTGTAGGAATTGAAACTAAATTAGCCTCAGTACAAACAAGACCAAATGACATACCTTTCTTAGCACGCCAAGCGTGATACTTAGAGAAGTTGTACTTCATGTGTGTAAGGTCCTTGCAAAAGAAGAACTTCTTTTCTTTACGATCATCAGATGATCCTTTAGGCTTCTTATTGCTTATAACCGCAATTTCTTTCCCTCTTATCTTTTTCCCATGAGAAGAGGTAGATGCTAAGTGAGCACTTTCTACTTTAGATTGCTTCAACCTATCATCCTCTTGTGTCAAATGTGAAATTAATTCATTAATATTCCACTTATCTTTTTGACAATTATAGGTCACTTCAAAGTGACCAAACTGAGGAGGAAGAGAGATCAAAACTAAATGTACGGGAAGATCTTCCGATATCTCTAACTTAAGTGCTTTTAGCTTTGTCGATAGGTGAAGCATTTTTAAAATATACTCCCTTAGATTTCCGGTACCCTTGTACTTCATGGAAACAAGTTTCCTTAAGGTAGAACTTGTTTTTGACTTTTCGCTTTTTGAAAAGCGTTATTCAAGGGTCTCGAGAAATTTTTTAGCATCAACATCCTCGGAGACCGTGTTCTAAAAGGTATCCGGGACAACATTTTTCATAATCATTAGGCTCACACGATTGGAGCATTTCCACTTCTCAGTACTTAAGCGATCTTCAGGAGTGCTTTGATCAGTGAGAGGAAGAGGAGACGGATCCCTTAATGCGAGATCTATGTCCATACAGCCTAATATCATGGTTATTTTGTTTTTCCAAGTTTTAAAGTGTGTCCCATTAAGCATCGGAATAGTACTCATCGCAGCAGTAATACATGAAGCATTAAGTAAATTTGTTTGGGAATCGAGAACAAGAATGAATACAAAACAATTATAAGTAACTACATAATGAATAAAAGATTAATTATATCAAATGAAATCCATCAACAAGACAATTAACATGACATCAAAACTAATCTTTGGATTGCGAATTGACTCACAAATAATTACCTTTGATAACAAGTAATTTGAACAATATTTGATTAAATGCTTAATCTTCTTTTGGGCCGTCTTAAGCATTTAACAAAACAACTTAATGTTCATTTTATTTGTTACCACATGAATGCTCAAGTTTAGTCAAATGTCAAGATCTTCTTTGAAAAATTCAAGTCATTCACATATTAACTCAAACATTCAACACTTTAACAATTTTGGGTTTAAATAACGTTAATCACTTAGGTGATAATATTATTTAAACAATGAATAAAATTGTTTAAGCATATAATTAATCAAGATTTTAAGGTTTGAAAAATGTATGTTTTGTTCAAAAGGGGAAACAAAATAGTGCAGAAACATTAAAATTCCAAAAACTATGAACAGTGTTTGCACGGCCGAGCATAGAGAAGTGCACGACCGTGAATCAATTCACAGAAACACAAGTATTCTCGGCACACAGTGTACGACCTTGCTAAACAAAAGACACGACCGTGCCTGTCTTATCGGTCCGACCGGATTAAACAAAACACCCGTCCGGACCAGCACAATCCAGGTTGCACCGGTTCAAGAAATGAAGGCGCACGGCCGAGCATAACAGAAGACTCGGCCGTGCAGATTGTTTTTCTACATTTCTTAATTTTGTCAAAACTATTCCCAAATCATGAACAACAAGTAGATCCACATGGGTATGTATTATACAACATATAACCATGCTTTTAAGGGATAATCTTGTTTTTAAAACAATGGATTCAAGCAAGTACATCCACATAATTATGCATTACACATAACTATGCTATGTAGGGATAGTCAAACTTGAACCATTGTGTTCATTGATCAAAACTTTCAAACCTCTTAATGAAAACTTTATGGATGATGAATATCAGCACTCAAGAAATGAATAGAGCCTCTAAACAACATCAAAACTTTAAGATTCAACAGAATTATGAATCAAATTAAAGCGTTTTAAGGCTTTCTTAAGAACTCAAGCCAAACCAGAATATGAGCGGGCTCTGATACCAATTGTTAGAAAAAATTAAAAATCCCTGAATGCCATACTCTATTCTAGATTGAGTTTGAGATGAGATGAAGGCGGAAGCGAACAATACCTGTTGAATCCATGATGTTGTCTTTAGGGAGAAATAAGATGAAGAAGATGTAGGGAAGAGGATCTTCTAAATGATGAGTGTTATTTTTCTCTCAAGAACTTCTAGACAACAATGAAGATAATTTAGGAGAGAAAGTAAATAATGTAGTATGTTTCTAATCTTTGATGGAAGGTGTTTGCGCGCGGGTTTTTCGTGACCTTTGTTGGTTCGTTGTCGTTCCTCGCTTCACCTTTTTGATCTTGAGAGCCGCCACCATGTTTAACGGACACAGACCGTGATATTCTTGAGTTCGGGGGTTAAATTATGGATTAGGAAGGTCCAGGAACACCCAATCCACCCGATCTAGGATTGGTCTTGCTTACGAAATCATCATCATTATTATTAAAATTATGCATTCATGTACAAAAAGAAGAAAACAAACAAATAAATGATTTCTTATTTATTTGGGATGTCGGATTATATGTTTCGAGACCATCTCCATGGATTGGAGAGGCTCTAGGCTGATCCTTTAATGGAATCACACTACTTCAAAGACAAAGAAGAGGATGAGAAGAGAGAAAACAAGAAGTTTTACCTAAGCGTTCTTCGAGAATCCTATGGATGGCCTTGACTAAAGGCCTTGAAGATCCAATTAACTTGGCTTAAATGGTGTTGTGAAGACTTGAATTTTATGGGTGAGGATGAGAGGCTGATTATGAGGACCTCTTTGATCAGATTTGGAGTGGTTTTTGGGTGAATGACCATTCTAGAGGTTTTTTCGGTTCAAGAACCTCTTTATTTATAAGAGTTCTTGACCTAGGGTTTAAGCCAAGAAGGTAAGTTTGGATGGGAATCAAGGACCTGATCTCCAAGGAGGTATTTTTGGACTCTGGGATCGCATATTAGGTTTTCCCAGATTGTTTGAGTGTTTGCCAAGAAACGGGGTTAAGATCAACAAGGAAACTGACCTAAAACCCGACTGTCAAGGGGGATATCTCGTATGAGACATCAATGTCTCGTACGAGACATCTCAGTGCTGGAATTCACTTTTTGCCCTCTGCAGTAGTTTTAATGTTCATTTTGGCCCTTGACTCACGGAGTCAGTCAGAAACTTAACAAAACATGTCCAACTTAACGAGTTTTGACCCAAATCAAAGGCGAGACACAGAAGTAGTGTGACTATGAGTGAATGTCCAAAATGGGGTGTCTACATCGCCCCTCGGCGACGATACTTATGGATGAAGTAACGTCGTCGATAGAAAAGACACCATTTTGAACTAGGGGTATAGTCGTGCTAAAAAGCTACCTACGTATTCCTCGAAAGGAAATCAGACCAAACGTAGTTCGACTCCGAAAATACACAAAAACGGGGGTTTAAGGTATTTTGAAAATCATGTTTGAAAACAATACTGCAGTAAGTAAAGTTTAGAGTTTAGAAAGTAACCCATACTGAGGAATCAATGTCCTTGACCCAATTCTGAATGTACTCTTTTTTGTCGATGACGAACCGTCTCTAGTTGTAATCCATACTGTGGAATCAATCTCTTTGACTCCAATTCTGAATATACCCTGTTGTTGATGACGAACCGCCTTCGATTTGTTGATGCCGGAGTGACCATAGAGGTGCTTACTTTTGTGCCTCAATAACCACAGGGTGCTTCGGCGCCGGAGTGACCATAGAGGTGCTTACTTTTGTGCCTCAATGACCACAGAGTGCTTCGGTGCCGGAGTGACCATAGAGGTGCTTACTTTTGTGCTTCAAAGACCACGGGGTGCTTTTAGATGAAGGTGCTGGGGTGCCGGAATGACCATAGAGCTGCTTAATTTTGTGCCTCAATGACCATAGGGTGCTTCGGTGCCAGAGTGACCATTGAGGTGCTTACTTTTGTGCCTCAATGACCACAGGGTGCTTTTAGATGCCCTTCATCGAACACTGCAATGCAGTTTCCAGTTTGGAGATGCCAATTACTCGGACCTTGCTTCTCCTTCCAGCGAACTTGCCTTTTTTCGCCAAAAAATGCGAATCCTATGCCATTGGCTTACACCTTGATGGCAATTATGGGACTCTAAATGATACTATCCTGTGGGACATCGTTGCATCAGGGTGTCATGGTTGACGATGCAGAAATGACCATGGAGGGCTTATTTTTTATGCCCCGATGACCACTTAAGGCTGAGTTGTTTGTTGATGTAGATGTTGTTGCTCACCCATGATCTTGGATGTGCGGTGAGAATAAATTTGTACTGAGAAACAACTTCATTTGTTCCAATTTTGAAAATATTCCTTTGTTGACGACTGTAGACAGCCCATTTTGGACGTTCATTTATAATCACACTACTTCTGTGTCTCGCCTTTGATTTGGGTCAAAACTCGTTAAGTTGGACATGTTTCGTTAAGTTTCTGACTGACTCTGTTAGTCAGGGGCCAAAATGAACATTAAAACTGCTGTAGAGGGCAAAAATGTGATTCCAGCACATGGATGGCTCGTACGAGACATTGATGTCTCGTACGAGGTATCCCCCCTTGACAGTCGGGTTTTGGTCAGTTTCCTTGTTGATCTTAACCCCTTTTCTTGGCAAACACTCATGCAATACGGGGAAAATCCCATGGCCGATTCTAGAGTCCAAATATACCTCTGTGGGAATCAAGTCTTGGATTCCCACCTCAACTTACCTTCTTGGCCAAAACCCTAGGTCCAAAACCCCTATAAATATAGTTGTTCTTGGCTAGAATGACTAATGGTGAATTAACGGTCAACTCTAGACCCCAAATTTGATCAAAGAAGCTCACATAATCAGCCCCTCTCTGATACCCACGAAATTTGGAAGATCAAGGCCTTTAGTCAAGGCCATCCATAGGATTCTTGAAGAAAACGCTTAGGTAAAATCTTTGCCTTCTATCTTCTCATCTCCTTCTTTGCTTCTATCTTCTCATCTTCTTCTTTGCTTTGAGGTAGTGCGATTCCATTAAAGGATCAGCCTAGTGCCTCTCCAATCCATGGAGATGGTCTCAAAGCACATGATCCGACATCCCAAATAAATAAGCAATTATTTATTTGTTTGTTTCTTTTCTTTTGGTACGTGAAATGCATGATTTTGAAACGATGATGATGATTTCTTAGCAAGACCAATCCTAGATTGGGTGAATTGTGTGCTCCTTGACCTTCCCAATTCATAACTTAACCCCCGAATCCAGACATCTCGGTCCGTGTTTCGACAATAACATGGTGGCGAATCTCAAACCAACAAAAAGGTAAATCGAAGGACGAAAACGTGCCTTGAAAAAGGGACGAAAATCGCGCGCAAACAGTGGCGACTCCGCTGGGGAACGAGATCACAGTAAGTGGGTTAGACTTGTCGAAAGAAATCATCGTTGTTTTAAAATTTTGCATTCTGTACAGTAACCTGTTCCTCAACTAAGATGCCTCGTACGAGGGATCCCTTGTCTCGTATGAGACATCTCGGTTCTGCCCGACTGATCTGATTCCCTGGTTTGAAAAAGGATTTTGTTCGGTTCAAACACGTACACAGGGTTTTAGATCTGCTCTCCCCTCTGTTTCTGAAGTCTTGGGACCTTCCTAACGACGAAGAAACTCCCCATATATTATAAGGCTAACCTTTGTTTTGCAGGAGTACTTGCTAATTGTTTCGTTCCTTGCTTTACGTGTGATTGCCTTATGTGTGAACTACGACGGCCTGAGTTCCTCCACAAGAGGGAAACGTAGGCAGCCACTTGGCCCGGTCATTGCTTGTTTTTGCTTTTACTTTCAAAAAAAAACTTTCTATTTTCTCCTTGTTACCTAGATCTTGACTCTCACACACGTGCACACATGTAGAATAATTGCACTACATACCCTATAAACCCGAGTCCCAATC
This sequence comes from Campanula takesimana, assembly GCA_026119855.1. Taxonomy (NCBI): domain Eukaryota; kingdom Viridiplantae; phylum Streptophyta; class Magnoliopsida; order Asterales; family Campanulaceae; genus Campanula; species Campanula takesimana. Next base: position 598,590 of record JAOWBW010000775.1, on the reverse strand, counting down.
GGAGGACGGATGTCGGTCAGCACCCCCATTCTAACGAATGGCCCTCGCCGGTCTCTCCAAAGATGGTGTACCCACTCTGTGACACGCTCCTAGACTGTGTTCATGGGGAGCCTTAGCCGTAAGCCTTAGGGATGTTTTAATCTTGGCCCAAGATAACGCATCTTTACAATCTATAATCCTCCCTTGTGAATATGACGAATGTCCCTTCGGTTAAATGTTGAACAAAGGATTTTGGAAGAATGGAGAACCTCTCTACGGGAATCCGAGTTTGTGTTTTCCTACTTTCACTATTTTGTGCGGGATTGTGGATGCCATTTTGGCTTAGTTTCGACCTCACCGTTCAACATGTCCCTTTCAGTTGTCCCTTAAAATTCACAAGGTTTGATTGCATTAATGCGTTGTTTAACAAAGTGCAAAAAAACTACGGAATCACTTAGGTTTGGCTTAATTGAATGGTGGATTCCGATGAGAATATGGGACCCTTGCCCGAATTGTCCATTTGGGAGAGTGCAATACAGGTGAAAACAAGGGGCTCATATTCTAGGGTGACAGAATCCACTGTTACAGGATGAACTAGAGTAGTAACCTCTCAAAAGGATTAAATTCCATCCGACCAATAGGATTAAAATCTGCAATTTGACTGTTAGGATGGATGCCTCGTACGAGACATCCATTGTCTCGTACGAGACATCCTCCTTTTATGTGAATCTGCCGTGTTGGTCAACACCATTTCGTAAAAAATGACTTGTTGGGACCCCAGCCTGGATTTGACACAGTTTCTGCACTCTAGGTCCGTCCGATCAAGCAAAGTAGCTCCATACTCCCAACACAATTGCTTCAGTAATTTATATCCGTGATCCCACGACCAAGAGACTAGAAAAGGTTTCAATAATGGCTGGTACCCCCATCACTGACTTAGAGACCGCCAAAGCCGTCATCGCACGACTTGAGCAGCAAGTCAGAGAGCAATCCGAAATTGCCGCCCGTGAGAGTGATCGTCACGCCAAACACATAGACACCGTCTTGCAAGAGATCCAAGAACTCAAGAAGAGTAGTAAGAAGTCAAAAACCCCCTCCAAAGATGGGGAGTCCCATGCTAAGAAAAATAATAAAAGGGATGTGTAGACACCCCGCCTTGGACCGCTCACCCCGATTGCACATTTGATCTTGTGTTTCTCCCCGTTTTAAATGTTTCTCGTTAGTTTCTATCACTTCCGTTAAGTTCCTAACTGACTTCGTTAAGTCCAGGGACTAAACTGAATGACAGGGTTGACTTTCTAGTCCATTCTGTCAAAATTGCCTTCTCTGAGTCGCGCGCCTCCGACAGGAGGAGCCAGGCACGCGCGCCTCCCGCCCCCAAAGCAGGAAGCGCGCGCCTCTGGGCGTCAGTTACAGATTTCTGGCCAGGATTCTCTCCCTTGCTCAATTTACAGGATTTTGCCCGGGAAGGATTTCTTGGTGACTGAGTTTTGGCACCAAAAACACCCCTCTTTCACCTATAAAAACCTCCCTTTACCTCCATTTTCAAGGACCGAAAATTGAACTTACAAAAACTATACCAAAACCACTTTCTAAAAGTTCTCCAAGGATCTCATCAAGCAATATTTGAAGGTCTTCAAATTGTAGGTAAAAGTCCATCTTTTCCTTTCTTTTCTACTTCATCTCCTCTCTCTCTTTTACTCTAATCAAATGTGCAATCACCCAAATCATTTTGGGACATGACTCTAATGATCACCTCTTCTCATTGAGGTTGGTTAAGGAGTTATCTCCTACATTCCAAACTCTATTTTAAACCCCCCCTTTTTATGACTTAAAGAAGAAGAAGAAGAACGTTATTATTCATGTAGATTTTGATCAAGCAAGACCAACTTTAGTTGGGCGAGATGGGTGTTTCGGTACTTCCCATCTCGTAATCTAACCCCCGAACCTCAAAACAAAGAATCTCTGTTTTCATAATCAAACTTAGGCTATAATCAATAGGTTTTTCTTATGTTCCTCAAAACATAGGTGGCGACTCTAAACAATCTAAAACAAGTTAGACATCCTAGGATAATTCACCGCTCTTGCCTAAAGTTGTGGTTTCCCGGGGTATCTACATGATGATGATTCCGAATCTGATTCAAATACATCCGATTCTTCCTCCTCCCCCGATGACGAGGATACTAAGGCAAGCGATAAGAAAAAGAAAGCTAGTGATGACACCAACTTCATCAACTCCGCCACTGCTGAGTTTCTTGAAAAGAGGTTTGCACATCTTGGTCTAGCAAAGGGCTCCATCGTCCCATTTGAACCCATTGCACTTCTCAAGTCAATCACTAAGCTACCACGAAAGTTCCGCACTCCTGACATAGCCAAGTTCAACAGCACTACCTGTCCTCGTGTTCATGTTGAAACTTACACTTGGGCCATGCTTCCGATGAAAGTGGATGACACCGTCTTGGCCCAAAGCTTTCCCCAAACTTTAGAGAGGGCGGCAAGGGATTGGTACATGTCTCTCCCCTTATCCACAAGGACCGATTGGGCTACCGCATGTGAAGTCTTCCAAAGGCGCTTCGAGGACAATACTACTTACTGTCCCAAAGAGACCTCGAACAAATCCAACAAGGTACTAATGAGACATTTGGTGAATTTGTCAAAAGGTGGAGAGCCAAGCTCACTGAGATTGTTGATAGGTCAACTACGGACGACCAAATGCACATCTCTAAAATCACTCCGTAATGAGTATGAGGACCGCCTCTCCGGTACTTTCTTCTCAAGCTTCTCTGAACTTTATAAAGCCAGTCTTCGACTAGATGACATCTTCAAAAGTAGGAAGGAAGCCAAGAGAGATGGTGGATACCGCTACCCTATTAAAGGCTCTACTAGCAAAGACACATCTGTCAATGCCATTGCTTTTAATAATCAAGGGAGGAGAAACTATTCCTCCGTCCCTCCACCCAACAAGGAAAAGAAGAAATAGAGAGTCTACAACAAATTGGAAGGCATCACTCAAGCAGAGCTCTTCGACATACTTGTAGAAGCCGGTAAGGTCGCGCCAAGGAAGCCTCATTCCACTCTAAGGGAACTCCCCCCCGAATCATGCCCATCATCTCTACTGCAAGTTCCACCAATTCAGTGGTCACGACACCAATACTTGCAAACACCTCAAGGATGTGATTCAAGATCTCATAGACTCTAAGAAGCTAGGGGTCCCTAATGTAGTGACAAACCCTCTCCCAACTGGGGAGGAGGGATCAATGTAATAGAGATAGCTAGTGAGAAAGAGGAGACTACTCGCCTAGTCCCAAATGTGGGCAAGAGCTCTCCCAAGTTTGATGATGAAATTTCTTTCGGTTACTTGTTGTCTCATAATCAAGTACTAAGTATGCAAAATAACAACTTTGTACGCGAGGGGGAAAACTTCCCATACTTCATGTTCCCTGAACCATGGATCGACCATGGGGGGAAACGCCAACCGGGCTTTGAAATCTTCAGTGACTGTGATCCGTACTCACTAGAAACAGAACTGATGCAGTTCTCGTGGATACCTCGAGAATTAGGGGGTACCAAGGCCGAGGCATTCAGTGAGTGGGACTTTGTGTTGGGAGAAGACCTACTGCACCAATTTCTCAACCTTTGCAAGCTAGAGGACACTCAGATCAATGCAATAGACAAGGGCAATGCTCCGAACCAAGACTACACCGAGCTCATCAAGAAGAGTGACGAGCAGAATTGGTATACAACTGGGGGACCCATAGCAAGTGAAGACTTCCTGACCAAAGAATTAGGATGTACTCCCCATCCCCATAGAGAAAGGAAATTTATAACCCTTACCTTACAGTCAGATACCGCTACCGATGAGCTCACCCAAGAGGACTTAGATACCATCGTGGAACGTGTATTCCCCTATTTTCTTAATGAAAAAATAGATCTTTCTGAGTAAAGATTACTAGCGTCCTAAATGATGAATTAACTAATAACTCTAACGAATTAGATAATAATGAGTCATATGACGAGATAGATCAAGAACACGAACAAATCTTAAAAGAAATTAATAAGCAAGTAGGTCTTCGTGGCAGAAATGATCCCATTGATGCCGAAGATATGCAGACAGTTAATCTGGGGACGGACGATGATCCGAAAGAGACCAATATTGGCAGTTTCTTCAAGGGGGAAGACCGATAAGCCCTCATAGCGCTTTTTCGAGAATTCGTAGATGTGTTCGCTTGGTCCTACAAAGATATGCCGGGGCTAGCCAATTCGATTGTTGAGCACAAGATACCACTGCTTCCTGATTCAAGGCCAGTCAAGCAGAAACTCCGCAGAATTAAGCCCGAGTGGTCAGTACAAGTTAAACAAGAGATAGAGAAACTCCTGAGTGTTGGTTTCATCAAAGTGATAGAGTATCCAACCTGGTTGGCTAATACGGTGCAAGTTTCCAAGGCAAATGGAAAGGTCCGAGTCTATCTTGATTTCCGTGATCTCAACAGAGCATCTCCGAAAGATGACTTCCCTCTTCCCAACATAGACATGCTCGTTGACAATACCGCGAAATACGAAGTCCGTTCATTCGTAGATGGATTCACCGGTTACAACCAGATCCACATGGCCGAGGAGGCCAGCACAAAACAGCGTTCACCATACCTTGGGGGACGTTCTGTTATACAGTCATGCCGTTCAGACTCAAGAATGACGGAGCCACCTATCAGAGAGCTGTAACTGCATTGTTCCATGACATGATACATAAAGAAATGGAGGTGTACGTCGACGATATGATCATACATTCCAAAGGCTCCGATGGGCAACACTTTATCGGCCTCAGAAAGTTCTTTGAGAGGTTGAGACACTACAAGATGAGACTTAATCCGGCCAAGTGCATGTTTGGGGTAGTAAAAGGAAAGGTCCTTGGATACATGGTCATTGAGCGTGGTATAGAAGCGGATCCCGCTAAGATCAAAGCCATCATTGATATGCCTCTACCTAAGACGCAAAAAGAAGTAAAGGGATTCATGGGTCGCCTTCAGTACATTAGTTATTTCATTAATCAACTCACGACAATGTGCGAGCCCATTTTTAAGCTCCTCAAGAAGAACGCATCCCTAGAATGGACAGAAGAGTGCCAAGAAGCCTTCAAAAAGGTCAAGGACTGCTTAGTAAATCTGCCAGTGTTGGTTCTACCGCACAAAGGGAAACCGTTGACCTTGTACCTCACAGTCAATGACACTGCATTAGGGGCTATGCTAGCACAAGAGCAACCCTATTCGAAGAAAGAGAACGCCGTGTACTTTGTCAGCCGTCGTTTCCAAGGGGCTGAATTGAATTACTCTGCATTATAAAAGTCGTGTGCTGCACTGGTATGGGTATCTGAGAGACTAAAGCCGTACATGAAGGCGTTCCCTGTACAACTGATTGCCCGAATAGACCCAATGAAATATATCTTCGAAAAATCGCATGTCTCCTCTAGGATAGCCAAATGGTACTTCATGCTCGCGGGGTACGATATCACTTACATCACACAGAAATCCGTGAGAGGAAGAGTTTTTGCAGATCATTTAGCTGAATTTCCATGTGATGAAGCGAAGAGGGAAGACCCACGATTCCCTGATGAGGATATCATGGCAATAGCAGAAAATGAGTGGCAATTATTTTTCAATGGCGCAGCCAATAAAAGAGGATATGGCATTGGCATGTTACTAGTAGATCCCTCAGATTTTTACACTCCACTCGCAATCCGCCTTGACTTTGAGGCCACTAACAACATTGCCGAGTACGAAGCTTGCATAGCGGAACTTGAAGCAGCCTTAGAAAGAAATGTGACCGAACTAGAGGTGTACGGAGATTCACAACTTATAATCTATCAGTCACTCAAGAAATGGAAGGTACAAGACCTTACACTCCAGAAATACAACGATCATCTCCAAGACTTGGTCAAACAATTCAAAGAGGTTACTTTCTACTATCTTTCTAGAGATAAGAACCGCTTAGCAGATTCGCTAGCCATGCTAGCATCGCTTGTTGAAATCCCCGAATGGACTGAGGTCAAGACCTTCAATGTCACGAGGCGAGCGACTCCTGCTTATTACTCAATCATAGACCTGCATGACAGCAAAGAGCCGTGTGATGTCATTTCCATGAATGCCTTGGATGATAAACCTTGGTATTATGATGTATGGCGTTTCCTCCTAGACGGAACATTCCCATCAGACGCATCACCTAAAGTGAAGATAGCCCTCAAACGGTTTGCCGCCCAATTCATTATTATAGGTGAACGCCTCTATAAGAAACACCATGAGCAGTGTCTACTCTGTGCCGATGAGCACGAAGCTATAGAAATCATGGACCAAGTCCATTAAGGAGTCTGTGGAACCCACATGAATGGCAATATGCTAGCAAAGAAAATCATCCGACTAGGGTACTATTGGGCTACAATGGAAGCCGACTGCACCAACATGGTTAAGAAATGCCACAAGTTCCAGATACATGCCAACCTGCAACACGCACCACTGTCCGTGTTATACCCTATGATATCCCCTTGGCCATTTTCTACATGGGGAATAGACGTTATTGGCAAAGTCTCACCGACAGGTCACAACGGACACTCATTCGTTTTAGTCGCCGTTGATTACTTCACGAAATGGATTGAGGCTCAATCCTACAAAGTCTTGAATACCAGAAAGGTGGCTCAGTTCATTAAGACCAACAACATATTCCGATATGAGGTACCTCATGAGATGATATCTGACAATGGCACGCACTTTGAGAAAGAATATGACCAACTACTCGCAGAGTACAAAATAGAGAGACATCAGTCATCACCATACCGACTACAAACCAATGGAGCAGTCGAAGCTGCTAACAAGACCATTGAGACCATCATTAGGAAAATGGCTAAGACTGGCAGAGACTGGCCCGACAAGCTACATTTTGCACTCTGGGGCTACCGTACTTCAATCCGTACCGCCACCGGTGAGACTCCATACGCCCTAGCCTATGGGATGGAAGCAGTGTTACCAATCGAATTAGAAGTACCATCACTAAGGGTTCTCCTGGAAAACCAAGTGAATGAAGCCGCATGGTTAGACAGCCGTTATGAACAACTAGCCCTGCTAGATGAACGGCGACTCCGAGCCGCCGAGCATATCCAAGCATATCAATGGAGAATGGCCCGAGCATTTAATAAGAAAGACAAGACCAGAAATATCAAAGAAGGGGACCTTGTCCTACGCGAATATCGTCCTGGACCTTTCAATCCTATGGGAAAGTAGGGACCAAGATGGATAGGCCCTTACATAGTCAAGAAGGTATTCTCCGGAGGAGCGGTACAACTCGCAGACCTAGATGGAGATCAACTGCCGAAGCCCGTCAACATGGACAAGCTAAAGAAGTACTATGCATAAGTCCGTCCCCTGCCTCAAAAGAAAAGAAAAGAGGAAATCTCGCTAGGTGGAAAACCCGTAAGGGCGGCCTAGGCAAAAGTTAGGGCAGAGAGCACGAGAAATGAAGCCCGCTAAATTGAAAACCTGAAAGGGCGGTCTAGGCAAAAATCAGGGTGTGCATAAATATATATATATATAAATATATATATATATATATATATATATATATATATAGGGGACAGTCCCGTACGAGACACCTATGTCTCGTGCGAGACATGTCAGTCAGCAGACATATTTTTCTCTTTCTTAAACAAGAACTACGATGACCTGAGCACCTTGTTTGATTGATGTAAAAGGAGAATGTAGGCAGCCTTTTGGTCCGGTCTATTCAATAAATAAAATCAAAGTCTTTCTTCTTATTAATTGAATGCATTTCAAGAAAACAATAAGAAAATTTCTAACATGAATACCAACTTGCAAAAGAAAATAAATAAAATACTAAAAATCTAAACAATGGTTTATCTATGGCAATCTCTTGATACTCCTAAGGATCTATTTCTTCCTTAACTTAGTAGGGGCTTAACCACGATCCACCTTGTCATCCCTCTTCCTCTTGAACCAAGGTATCTCGAAACCGGGAGGAACATCAAGTCGACTGAACACCTAGGGAGTCAGTCTCGGAAACACATGAGGCCTATCCAGAGCTTGGAATTTGCCGGGAAGTCTGTTCGCTCTCTTCTCATAAAAGTCACTATCCAGAAAGTCCTGAGTAGAATCTACTCTGACATTAGAAGGATCCTCCTTAGCTTCCTTCTTCCTCAAATCCAAGCTAGGCTCGAATTGGTCCCCCAATAGAGAGCGGCGGATATCATCAATACCCTCAACACTAGGACGGAGTTCCGAGAGAAACCAATTCAAGTATTTATCGGAAAAATAGATGCTCCCTCCATCATAACGAAGATTGGTCCAACGATCCATAGTGGTGCCTTGCCCCCAAGCGCGAGCCAAGCTCGTAGAGAACTCCGAGTCCATAAAAGAAATGTCTCGAGGCCGTCCCCCTGACAAGAAATGTCCTGCTGTTGGCCGAATTGCCGCATTACCCTCTGAGAAAAATAGAAAGAGGAGTCCCTCAAACCCGGAAGGATGACCCTGTCATACCCAAGGGTATTAGCTACAAACCTTCTCACCTTCCAAAAGGATGGGCACCAAGCAATATCATTGGTCTCTGCTTTAGCAAAAAGATGAGCCCACTCCTCATTGCTGAGACCCTTCACTAACAGTCTCCGCCTATGGAAAGTATAAGGTGAATACTCGATCGGAGAGTCCAACAATTTGAAGTGTTCTCTAAGCCAAATGGTCAATAATAATGGACTTCCTTGAGTCATAGAGCCGGTTCGGTGTAACTCATCAAGACCATGAAGGGTCTCCCCTAAGATGAGAGGGATTATGTTGAAGGCCCGTCCCCTATCTTGCAGAACGATGTCCATGAGCTCCGTGTCCGCCATGCCACACTTGCTCATAAAAAGCACGCTCCGAAATAAGCACAATGCCAAGAGGCAGCACTGGGAATCCACACCATGACCACGAGTCACCCGACCTTTAAATCTCCTAGGCAAAGCGTGGAGATCGACATAGCGGTTATGAATGTAACTCTACGCCTCAGGAAGGCCAATACTCAATAAAGTCCCTAAGAGACTCCGCCGGTACCTTGTCACAGTTAGGAACCGCAATCACCCCGGTCAACAGCATATCCAAGATAGCCGCCATCTCTTCTGCAGTAGGGACCATCTCGTTAAGTGAAAAGTTGAAGAGGTGAGTCGATGGATCCCAAAAGCGTGCAACTCCCTTTAGGAGGTCCCATTTCGGCTTTAGATTCTTCAAGGTGAAAAGAATCTTAAACCCGAACATCTCCACAAATCTCTCTTGGTGAGGTTTATTGAACGAACGAAAGAATATTGATAAGTCATTATTGTAACGTTCTACTAATTCTGAGTCCAAGGAGAACTCATCAACAATTATTGATGAAGGGACGGACTTACATAGGGCCATTGGGAGAAAAAGGTTGAGAATTCTACTCCAAAAGAAAGGTTCCCAGAACTGATTCAAGGTTGCATGGTATTCTAGGACGGACTAGAGGTGTTTATATACAAGTTTGGATACCAAATCCTCGAGGAATAAGGAGAAACAGCCGCAGATTGAAAGGATGGCTCGTACGAAACATCGATGTCACGTACGAGGCATCTCCCAGTTCAGAACAACAGAAACTCTGCTCAGATCTCAGGTTGCCCGACGAGTCAAAACATGTCTCAATCACCTCAGAAATCCACCCGAAATAGTTCATACATCACATATAAATGGCCCAACGCGAATCCATCTCATAAAACTACCCCTCGGTTGACCAACCGGATATTAGTCAATATATTTAAACAATCAGAAATAAAACTAAAATTAACAAATATATTGTGTGTTAGAGTTAGGAAATAACTGTTGCATAGGTACAAGCCAAAGAAAAAAAATGTCTTCGCCTACGCCGAGGCAACAAATACATCGTCAACAAAAAGGGGAGAATGGGGGATCCTATCTAGGATGTGTCGCCACTGCCACACTATCATTCGTCGGTTCGAGGCCTCTTCCCGCAAAAAGCTAGCTCTGCCGTTTGCTGAGCCAACCGTCCAAACAGGCCCACTGTGTCGCTATTCATCCTCTTGGCATAGGTCGTGAACTGGGCAAGCCGTCCCGCGACCTCTCTATACTCAGCAATGGTCACCTGTTGAGAAGAAACAAATAAAGATATCAAAATCTTCAGATAAATGATAAACAGAGAGATGAAATGGTAGAATGATATGAAATGACGGAAGAAGGGTCATGAACCATACCATGGTCGCGTCAGCAGGAGGTACGAGTCCCTCAGGCACATCGTACTGTGCGGGAAGATCCTCGGTACTCTCTATCCCCTCAGCCACGCTGTAGGTAAATAAAGTTGGTCCAAGGTGTGGACGGAAAGGGACGTGGACAACTCCCTGGGCCTGAGCCTGATCACCCTTTATAATCAACCGGGGCATGAGACGAGCAAGGAAGTCCTGATAATCAGCCTCCAAGGACATGTGGTCAAAAGCATCCTAACCGATAATGAGGTCCCCTCTCTCCTCCTCCGCGATGGCATAAGAATTAAGCATATGAGCTGGCGGGTCTAAAGGGACAACGACGTCGAGTCTGCCACCACCCTGCTGGCGAGAGACTCTCTCTCCTAAATAGAAGCATCCCCCGCCAAGGCCAATCATCAATAGCCTCATGCCAGCAAACCCATAAACATGGTCAATGCCCAAACTCCGCCATGGGAAGAAGACAACAGCGGACTCAGGGACAGCCTCCCACCAGTTAAAATACAGCCTCATGCGCTCCACCGTCATGTCAGCCCCCTCGGCCTGCTCATCACGAGTATCCCTGTTATCCCAGCGCCATCTCAGAGTAATTGGGAACATGACAGTGTTGTCTCGAAGGTTAAAAGTAAAGAGACCAAACATGGCGTATCCCCAGGCCTGCAAAATGGGAGAAACATAAAAGATGTCAATACACAGTAGCTAAGATGAAAATGCTATCAAAATAAACTGGGGCTGAAATAAAGGAGGAATAAAGAAGAAGATGAGTATTGTACCTCCCAGGCATGACTGTAGCCGCCTAAGCTAGCGTTCGTCCGATCACGCGAACTCTCATCCATCGCCACATAGCAGTGGGCCAAGCCAGCAGAACCCCAACTAGCATCGGTAACATGTTGCATATCTCTCAACACACTCAGAAGAGTGAACAAAGCAGTCGACGCATGGTTAGCAAAAAGCATCTCAGAAAAGGCCCACCATAGAAAGCCACGGACAGCTGCAATACGGGTACCTGTCAGATGCATCTGACCAGCATTAACAGTCACGTAGGAATCGACCTTATCCATCAAGGCCTTCAGAGGGACACCCTTGCCTAGGGTACGCACAGAGAAACCTAGAAAATGCATCATATCGTCCCTGCTAGGAGTTAAGTCCGCATCCACCTCAAGCGGCTCACCGACGATAGCAAGCCCAGTAATGGCATGGAAGTCAGTAGGGTTCATGGTAACCTCCCCCACCGCATGTGCATGGTATGAGTACTATCTCACCAGCACTCCTGGATGGCCTGGAGCAAGTGTGCATTCCTTCTCTTACCGACAAGGCCGTCAAAGAAGGGTTTCAACCCGAGATTCTCGATCTCTTCCTTCATCTCGCCATTGAGATTTTCCCACCTCTCGGTGACTGCTCATACGCTGCCTCTACAGTTATTGATCACCCTGAATGACTGCAAACAACAGAGACAAAAGAGACAAATGTCAGAAAAACGGTAAAATCCTCATTTAAGCATTTTACCAGAAAAGTCGTAGAATTGCCTAGAACGACAGTCAAAATCATGTACTACCATACTACAATAATTTTCAGCATCAACAAGGGTGAAATTCTATCAAAAGATCAGCCATGCACGATAAACCCTAGCAGCAATAATTCTAGGCGAAAAATTGGTGAAAGTCGAATTGCTAGAACACTAAATTGAGACATGCAACAACGAAATTGACATGGAAACTCAATCAAAGGAAGAGATCCTTACCCGCCTAGTCCTAACGGCATGAGAAACGTGGTCCTACGGGAACGGGCACAACTCATCCGTCGCCCACACTTTACCCTTCATATGCCTACCAAAGAGGTGCTCTTTATGGGAACAATTCACACCGGCCATTTGAAAGGGTTGGGGATCACTAGAACTTGGTGAAAACAAAGATTTTTGAGTGAGAAAATTGCCTAGGGTCGAAAGCTCCTGAGAATGAAATAGGAAAAGTGATTTGAAAATCACTTTCAGCTCCTGATATGCCTCTGTTCTGCGCAAAAACAGAGAAGTCTCGTACGAGACATCGTTCCCTCGTACGATGTATCCCCAGAAAAATCTTAGAAAACCATGTTTACTTGGGAAATTCCAGAAAAGTCCTACTTTTAACAGAAAGGTCAGAAAAAGCCCTACTTTAGACCGAGAGGTCAAATCTGAACCCGGTTCAAGATGGAACGTTGAGTCGTCAACAAATGGATATTTTCAGAATTGGAACAAGCAAAGTTGTTTCTCAGTACGAATTTATCCTCACCGCACATCCAAGATCATGGATGAGCAACGAAATCTGCATCAGCAAACTTTAAATCCCACGACTGTTATCAAGACGTAAGTTAATGGCACAGGATTTACAACCGGGTATCCCACGACTGTTATCAAGACGTAAGTTAGTAACACAGGATCCCACCATTTAGAATCCCATAATTGCCATCGAGACGTATGTTAATGGCATAGGATTCACTTTTCTGGCGAATAAGGCATCCTCGTTGGAAGGAGAAGCAAGGTCCGAGTAATTGGCGTCTCTACATCCGGGTATCTCACGACTGTTGTCAAGACGAAAGTTAACAACACAGGATCCCACCATTTAGAGTCCCATAATTGTCATCAAGATGTAAGTTAATGGCATAGGATTCACTTTTCTGGTGGAAAGGCAGTCGCGTTAGAAGGAGAAGCGAGGTCCGAGTAATTGGCGTCTCCAAACCCAGAGTCCAATAATTGTCATCAAGACGTAAGTTAATGGCATAGGATTCACATTTTCCAATGTAAGGGATAAACTCGTTGAAAGGAGAAGCAAGGTCCGGGTAACTGGCGTCTCCAAAATCGAAGGCGGTTCGTCATCAACAACAGGGCATGTTCAGAATTGGAGCCAAAGAGATTGGTTCCTCGGTATGGATTGCAACTGGAGACGGTTCGTCATCAATAAAAAAGAGTATATTCAGAATTAGGTCAAAGAGATTGATTCCTCACTATGGGTACTCTCTAAACTCTAATCTTTACTTATCGCAAGTATTGTTTTCAGAAATGATTTTCAAAATACCTTAAAACTCAGTTTTTACGTATTTTTAGAGTCGAACTACTCTTGGTCTGATTACCTTCTGAGGAATACGTAGGCAGCTTTTTAGCACGACCATACCCCTAGTTCAAAATGGCGTCTTTTCTATCGACGACGATACTTCATCCATAAGTATCGTCGCCGAGGGGCTCTGTAGACACCCCATTTTGGACGTTCATTTATAATCACACTACTTCTGTGTCTCGCCTTTGATTTAGGTCAAAACTCGTTAAGTTGGACATGTTCTGTTAAGTTTCTGACTGACTCTATTAGTCAGGGGCCAAAATGAACATTAAAACTACTGCAGAGGGCAAAAATGTGATTCCAGCACATGGATGGCTCGTACGAGACATTGATGTCTCGTACGAGGTATCCCCCCTTGACAGTCGGGTTTTGGTTAGTTTCCTTGTTGATCTTAACCCCTTTTCTTGGCAAACACTCATGCAATCCGGGAAAAATCCCATGGCCGATTCTAGAGTCCAAATATACCTCTGTGGGAATCAAGTCTTGGATTCCCACCTCAACTTACCTTCTTGGCCAAAACCCTAGGTCCAAAACCCCTATAAATATAGTTGTTCTTGGCTAGAATGACTAATGGTGAATTAACGGTCTACTCTAGACCACAAATCTGATCAAAGAAGCTCTCATAATCAGCCCCTCTCTGATACCCACGAAATTTGGAATAACAAGGCCTTTAGTCAAGGCCATCCATAGGATTCTTGAAGAAAATGCTTAGGTAAAATCTTTACCTTCTATCTTCTCATCTCCTTCTTTGCTTCTATCTTCTCATCTTCTTCTTTTCTTTGAGGTAGTGTGATTCCATTAAAGGATCAGCCTAGAGCCTCTCCAATCCATGGAGATGGTCTCGAAGCACATGATCCGACATCCCAAATAAATAAGCAATTATTTATTTGTTTGTTTCTTTTCTTTTGGTACGTGAATGCATGTTTTTGAAACGATGATGATGATTTCTTAGCAAGAGCAATCCTAGATTAGGTGAATTGGGTGCTCCTTGACCTTCCCAATTCATAACTTAACACCCGAATCCAGACATCTCGGTCTGTGTTCTGACAATAACATGGTGGAGACTCTCAAACCAACAAAAAGGTAAATCAAAGGACGAAAACGTGCCTCAAAAAAGGGACGAAAAACCTCGCGCGCAAACAACGAATCAATGTTCCATCTTGAACCGAGTTCATATTCGACCTTTCAGTCAAAAGCAGGGCTTTTTCTGACCTTTCTGTTGAAAGCGGGGCTTTCCTGGTATTTCCATTAAAAGCAGGGCTTTTGTGAGAAAACATGGTTTTCTGCTGGATTCGCTGGGGATATCTCGTACGAGATAATGATGTCTCGTACGAGACTTCTCTGTTTTCACGCAGATCAGAGACATTTTAGGCGCTGAAAGTGATTTTCAAATCACTTTTCTTATTTCATTTTTGGGAGCTTTCAACCCTAGGCGATTTTCTCTCTAAAAAATCTTCGTTTTCACCAAGTTCTAGTGATTCCCAACCCTTTCGAATGGCCAGTGTACATCGCTCGCACAAGGAACACCTCTTTGGTAGGTATATAAGGGGGAAAAGATGGGGTACGGATGCGTTGGGCCCATTCTCTGAGGATCATATTTCTCACGCCATTCAGACAAGGCGGGTAAGGATCTCTTCCTTTAATTGAGTTTCCATGCCAATTTCGCTATTGCATGTCTCAATTTGGTGCCCAGTTCGACTTTTGTCAATTTCCACCTAGAATTATCGCTGCTAGGGTTTACCATGCATGGCTTATCTTTCGATGGAATTTCATCCTTATTGATGTTTGAAAATCATTGTAGTATAGTAGTACATGATTTTGACTGTCGTTTTAGGTGATTCTGCGAATTTTCGGGTAAAATGCTTAAATGAGGACTTTACCGCTTTTCTGACATCCGTCTCTTTTGTCTTTGTTGCTTGCAGTCATCCAGGGTTATCGATAACGGTGGAGGCAGCGTACGAGCCGTTGCCGAGAGGTGGGCAACTCTTAATGGTGAGATGAAGGAAGAGATCGAGAATCTCGGGCTTAAGCCCTTCTTTGACAGCTTAGTCGGTGAGAGGAGGAACGTTCACTTGCTCCAAGCCATTTGGGAGCGCTGGTGGGATAGTACTCACACCATGCACATGCGGTGGGGGGAGGTCATCATGACTCCCACTGATTTTCATGCTATTACCGGTCTTTCTATTGCCGGTGAGCCGCTTGAGGTTGACACTGACTTTCTACCCAGTAGTGATGATATGAGGCATTTTATGGGCTTCTCTGTGCGTACCCTAGGCAAGGGTGTCCCTCTGAAGGCTTTGAAGGATAAGGTCAATGCCTATGTTACTGTTAATGCTGGTCAGATGTACCTTACTGCCACCCGTATTGCAGCTGTCCGCGGCTTTCTATGGTGGGCCTTTTCTGAGATGCTATTTGCCAATCATGCGTCGACAGCCTTGTTCACTCTTCTGAGTGTGTTGAGAGACATGCAGCATGTCACTGATGCTAGCTGGGGTTCAGCTAGCTTGGCCCACTGCTATGTGGCGATGGATTAGAGTTCGCGAGATCGGGCGAACGCTGGCTTGGGCGGCTACATTCATGCATGGGAGGTATAATACTTATCTTCTTTTGTATTCCTCCTTTATTTCAGCCCCAGTTTACTTTCTGTCTTGGTAAGTCATTCAGTTTTGACATTTTTCTATGTTTCTCCCATTCGCAGGCTTGGGGCTACGCCATGTTTGGTCTCTTTACTTTCAACCTTTGAGACAACACTGTTATGTTCCCAGATACTTGTAAGGATCCCGCCCTTCGGAAAGAACAAAGAAAGGATTTTCGTTTGTTTTAAAGTTGTTTTAGGGAGGAAATGCCAAACGCGGTTATCTCACAAAAACTTAACGGAGTCGCTACTTTTGTTAATTATTTAACCCAACAAAAGAAAAGGTTAGAGATTCTATTAGTTCGGAGGTCAGGTTACGCCTTGGGAAGAGTTTTACGTCACCCAAGTCGCCTCGGATGAGTCCGAGTCTCCCTAATGTTGGTTAACAAAAGTGCATGTGTGTGTGTGTATTTAACGGAAAAGAGTCTGTTTTAACTTTTATTCAAAATTTAACTAAAAAGGGGGTCCTTTATTAAGAAAACAGGGATCAGAGGACAAAATGGACATTTTTCCCTCTGAGCCCAGAGTAGCCGTACGGCTAGAGTGTACTCTTCCTAGAATTTTTACAGTTTGTCCAAGAACAGTCCAGTTCCAGGCAGAAACAGAGCATTCTGCTGGAACTGGACTAAACTATTCTGATTTCCAGTTCATGATTAACAACAAAACTTAGAAAAGATCATTCCTATGCACTTAGATCATCAAAAGACCCCCCAAAAACCAAGACTTGGGTGTGATCAAAGGCAATCATTGGAGAAATTTATGAAAAGTTGATGAACATGGCTTTTGAACCAAAATGACCATTTGATGACTAAAGATGGAAACTTTATCATCAAGATGGCATTTTTACACATTATTAACCTTTTAGGGACCAAATTATTACATAAAGATTCAATCTTTATGACCCAAAATGGGATTTCAAGGCTAAATCAAGAGGGGAAGTGATAAACACCACGGTTTTATCATCCCACATGATTATCATGGCCAAATCAAAACAAAATTAACATAAAGATTTGAGTTTTCACCACAAGAGTGGATCCTTAAGCCAAAGGCAACCGTGGGGCAACATTATTTGTCATAAAGATTTAATCTTTGTGACCACAAAGGGGGTTTGAAGCTAGATCAAATTTTGGATGATAAAGATTGAAACTTTATCATCCAAATGATCATCCTTGCTTCCAATGAACAACATAATCAACCAAAACATATTCCTCTTCCATTAAAATAGATTAACAAACAAGAAATATCAACAAACCATGATCATCTTTAGGTTAGAACCACTTTCACACAAAGTGTGAAGGGCACCTTGAATCATTCATGGTTTGGACCATACGTATACATAATAGTGATATATATATATATATAGCTTGGAATGCCAAGGCTTGTAATACATATATATATATTGCTTGATATGGACAAGACTTGAAAGAAATATAGATTGCTTGAGATGGACAAGACTTGCAAGAAATGTAAGAGATGAGCAAATAAATATGAACAAACAAGGAGATGAAATGGAGAGAAGGATGGGGGAGAAGGTGGCTTTACCTATGTTTGGTTAGGCCAATCTTCCTCTCTCTTTTCACTTTAAACACTCTTCTGGAGTGATTTTAACAGAGTAACACTAGCAATAATCGTTTCTCCCCCCCTCTTTGGAATGATCAGCAAGGGGTTCAATTTATAGGGGCTGATAGTGCCCAAAGTAGCCGTACGGCTCATGTTGGCGACCTTCTGGATTTTTCAATCTTTTAATTCCAGAACAATCCCTGTGTCCATATTTTGTCTTAGCGAGGTCTTGGCCTATCAGTTTATCTCTGAATGGTGCCTAGAATTCCTCTAAGTTGGTCAAATTCAGATTGGGGTACTTACAATACTTTGAGATGGCGCCGGGGTAATAGGGATACCCGTGATGAGCAGGCAGAGGGGGCTGATATGCCGGTGGAGCGCATGCGGTAGTATTTTGACAGATGGGAGGCCGTTCCTGAGTCCGTCGTTGCTTTCTTTCCTTGACGGGGTCTGAGCATTGATCATGTCTACGGGTTTGCTGGTATGAGGTTACTGATGATCGGCCTTGTTGGGGGATGTTTTACTTAGGAGAGAGGGTCTCTCTCCAGTAAGGTGGTGGCAGGCTCGATGTCATTGTTCCCTTGGACCCACCGGCTCATATGCTTAGCTCTTATGCTATCGCGGAGGAGGAGAGAGGGGACCTCATCAATGGTCAGGATGCTTTTGACTATATATCTCTGGAGGCTGATTATCAAGACTTTCTTGCTCGTCTCATGCCTCGGTTGATTCTGGAGGGTGATCAGGCTCAGGCCCAGGGAGTTGCCCACGTCCCTTTCCGTCCACATCTTGGACCGGCTTCATTCACCTACAGCATGACTGAGGGGATAGAGAGCGTCGAGGACCTTCCCACCCAGTATGATATGCCTGAGGGACTCGTACCTCCTGCCGACGCGACCATGGTATGGTTTATGACCCTTCTTCTGTCATTTCCATCATTCTGCCATTTCATATCTCTGTTTATCATTTATCTGACTATCTTGACATCTCTATTTGTTTCCTCTCAATAGGTGCCCATTGCTGAGTATAGAGAGGTCGCCGGACGGCTCACCCAGTTCATGGCCTATGATAAGAGGGTAAAGAGAGAGACTGTGGATCTCTTAGGCCGATTGGCTCGTCAGACAGCAGAGTCGGCTTCTTGCGGGAAGAGACCTCGGACCGATGAATGATCACGTGGCGGTAGCGACGTCTGCTTTTTTCTTGATGTAGCAGTAGACAGGATCCCCCATCCCTTCTTTTTGTCGATGATGTATTTATTACCTCGGCGTAGGCGAAGACAATTTTTCTTTCTTTGGTTTGTACCTATGCAACAGTTAACTCCTAACTCTAACACACAATACTTTTGTTAATTTTAGTTTTATTTCTGACTGTGTAATGGATTGGTTTACATCTGGTTGGTCAACCGAGTGATATTTTTATGACATGGATTCGTGTTGGGTCATTTGTATATAATGTATGAATTGCTTTGAGTGCATTTCTGAGGTATTTGAGGCATGTTTTGACTCGTTGGGCAACCTCATATTCGAGCAGGGTTTCTGTCATCTGAAATGGGAGATACTTCGTACGAGACGTCGATGTCTTGTACGAGCCATCCTGTTAATCTGCAACTGTTTCTCCTTTTTCCTCAAGGATTTGGTGTCCAAACTTGTATATTAACACCTCTATTCCGTCCTAGAATACCATGCAGCCTTGAATCAGTTCTGGGAACTTCTCTTCTGGAGTAGAATTCTCAACCTTTTGCTCCCAATGGCCTTAAGCAAGCCCGTCTCTTCATCAATAATTGTTGATGAGTTTCCCTAGACTCGGAACTAATGGAATGCTACAAGAGTGACTTAGCAACGTTATTTTGTTCGTTTGACAAGTCTCGTCAAGGAAGGTTCGTAGAGATGTTCGATTTCAAGATTCTTTTCACCTTGAAGAATCTAAAGCCGGAATGGGACCTTTTGAAGGGAGTTGCACGCTTCTGGGATCCTTCGAATCATCTCTTCAATTTTTCGCTTAATGAGATGGTTCCCACTGTAGAGGAAATGGCGGCTATCCTGGATATGCCATTGACAGGGGTGATTGCGGTGCGCAAGTATGACAAGGTACCAGCGGAGTCTCTCAGGGATCTATGGAGTATAGGCTTTCCCGAGGCGCAGAGTTATATTCATAACCGCTATATTGATCTCCACGCTTTGCCTAGAAGATTTAAAGGTCGAGTGACTCGTGGTCATGGCGTGGATTCCCAGTGTTGCCTCTAAGCTTTGTGCTTATTCCGAAGCGTACTTTTTATGAGCAAGTGTGGCATGGCTAACACAGAGCTCGTGGACATCGTTCTGCAAGCTAAAGGACGGGCTTTCAATGTTGTTCCTCTTATCTTGGGAGAGACCCTTCATGGTCTTGATGAGCTACACCGAACCGGCTCTATGACTCAGGGAAGTCCATTATTGCTGACTATTTGGCTCAGAGAACATTTTAAACTGTTGGACTCTCCGATCGAGTATTCTCCCTACACTTTCCATAGGCGGAGACTGTTGGTGAAGGGTCTCAGCATTGAGGAGTGGGCCCATCTTTTTGCCAAAGTGGAGACTGATGATATTGCTTGGTGCCCATCCTTCTGGAAGGTGAAGCGGTTCGTAGCTAATACCCTTGGGTACGACAGGGTCGTCCTTCCGGGTTTGAGAGATTCCTATTTCTATTTTTCTAGGAGGGTGATGCGACAGTTCGGTCAATAGCAGGACACCTTCTGTAGACACCCCGCCTTGGACCTCTCACCCCGATTGCATACATAGTATTTTTATCTAACTTATTTTTATTAATTTCTGTTACTTCGGTTAAGTTCCTAACTGATTCCGTTAGTTTTGGACTAAACTGCATAACAGAATTAATTTTAGGGTCATTCTGTCATTCTGTCATTTTTCACCCGCGGGCGCTTCCGGCACTGCCAGTGAGCCGCGCGCGCGTCCCGCCCCAAAAGCCGGACCCGCGCGCTTCCCACTTTGGCAGTAACGGATTGCACCTTATTTCCCTCCCTTTTCTTATTTACTAACATCTTTTCTTGATCACAAACAACCCTTTTTTACATCCACATTCATCCCCCCTTTTCTCATTAACTCCCAATCCCACACTTCTAGCCTTTTCATTAAAACAAAATATTTCCTTTTTATTTTATTTGATTTCTTTTATTTATTATTTTATTTATCTTATTTTTGATTGGTCAATTCCATTTCACATGGATGATCATCTTTTCCCTCCAACCTTTCCCTCTCTTTTTTACCTATAAAAACCATCATCTTCTACCTTGGAAAAGGACCCAATTTTTGAGACTTGAACAAAAACTCTACACAAATCATCTCAACAATCTTTCTCTACAAAACACTACACAAAGTGTTTGCACAACATTTTCTCTACAACAACACCATTTTCAAGTCCAAGTTTGAAGTCCTCTTTCCTAAGGTACAATATCTCTTTTCTTCTCTTATTTTATTTGTCTAGTCTTACTAGTATGCAATCTCCATAAAAAGGGATACAACCAAAAGGCCACTTCACTATTGAAGTTTGGCCAAGGTTACATCCCAACATTCCAAACTTCATTTAATTTATATTTCATTTCTTAATGTAATCATTTAGCACTAATCCAACATGTAACTATTTAGCATTAAATTAATAAAATCATTCTTTTCCCCTTTTTCTTTACATTATAATTGTTAGCATTGTTAATAAATTGAAGGACATTTAGCATTAGAACACCAATAGTAGCAAGACCCGCATAAGCGGGGCGGAGTGGGTGTTTAAGTACTTCCCACTCCGTCACCTAACCCCTGAACCCTTCGCTCCCGAATCTCTGGTTTTGTACATAAATTAGGCTATTTCTAGGTTTTTCTTATGTTCCTTTAAAAACATAGGTGGCGACTCTAAACAATCTAAAACAAGTTAGACATCCTAGGATAATTCACCGCTCTAGCCAAGCCGTGGTTCCCCGGGGTATCTACACCTTCATGTCAGAGGGACGGCCTCAAGATATTTCTTTCATGAACTCAGAGTTTGCTACGAGCTTGGCTCGTGATTGGGGGCAAGGCACCACTATGGATCCTTAGACCAATCTCCTCCATGATGGATGGAGTATTTATTTATCGGATAAGTACTTAGATTGGTTTCTCACATAACTCCGCCCCAATGCTGAGGGTATTGATGATATTCGCCGTGCTCTGTTGGGGGACCGATTCGAGCCTAGCTTGAATCTGAGGAAGAAGGAAGCTAAGGACGATCCCTCTAATATCAGTGTGGATGCTACTCAAGACTTCTTGGACAACGACTTTTATGAGAAGAGGGAGGACGGCCTCCTCGGTAAATTTCAAGCTCTAGATAGGCCCCACGTGTTTGCACGATTGACTCCCTCGGTGTTCAGTCGACTTGATGTTCCACCCAGTTACGAGATACCTTGGTTCAATAGGAAGAGGGATGACAAGGCGGATCATGGTCAAGCCCCTACTAAGTTAAGGAAGAAATAGATCCTTAGGAGTATCGAGAGATTGCTTAGATAGACCAATGCTTAGATTTTAGTATTTTATTTATTTTCTTTTGCAAGTTGGTATTAATGTTCGAAATTTTCTTATTGCTTTCTTGAAATGCATTCAGTTAATAAGAAGACAAGATTTTGATTTTATTTATTGAATAGACCGGACCAAAACTACGTTCTTCTTTTACATCAATTAAATAAGGAGCTCAGGTCATCGTAGTTCTTGTTTAAGAAAGAGGAAAATATGTTTGCTGGCATATGTGTCTCGCACGAGACTGTCCCCTATTTATTACTTCTTTTTCTTTTTCTTTTTTTTATGCACACTCTGATTTTTGCCTAGACCGCCCTTTCGGGTTTTCAATCTAGCGGGCTTCTTTTCTCATGCCTTCGGCTCTAACTTTTGCCTAGGCCGCCCTTGCGGGTTTTCAACCTAGCGAGCTTTCTCTTTTTCTTTGAAATAGGGGACGGAGCTACGAGTAGTACTTCTTCAGCTTGTCCATGTTGACGGCTTCAGCAGTTGATCTCCATCTAGGTCTGCAAGTTGTACCGCTCCTCCAGAGAAGATCTTCTTGACTATGTAAGGGCCTATCCATCTTGGTCCCCACTTTCCCATAGGATTGAATGGTCCAGGACGATGTTCGCGTAGGACAAGGTCCCCTTCTTTGATGTTTCTGGATTTGACTTTCTTATTGAATGCTCGTGCCATTCTCTGTTGATATGCTTGGATATGCTCGGCGGCTCGAAGTCGTCGCTCATCTAGCAGGGCTAGTTGTTCATAACGGCTGTCCAACCATGCGACTTCATTCACTTGGTTTTTTAGGAGAACCCTTAGTGATGGTACTTCTAATTCAATTGGTAGCACTGATTCCATCCCATAGGCTAGGGCGTATGGAGTTTCACTGGTGGCAGTACGGATTGAAGTACGGTAGCCCCAGAGTGCAAAAGGTAGCTTGTCGGGCCAATCCTTTCCAGTCTTAGCCATTTTTCTAATGATGGTCTCCATGGTTTTGTTAGCAGCTTCGACTGCTCCATTGGTTTGTGGTCGATATGGTGACGACTGATGTCTCTCTATCTTGTACTCTGCAATTAGTTGGTCACATTCTTTCTCAAAGTATGTACCATTGTCAGATATCATCTCATGAGGTACCCTATATCAGCATATGATGTTAGTCTTAATGAACTCAGCTACCTTTTTGGCATTTAAGACTTTATAGGATTGATCCTCGATCCATTTAGTGATGTAGTCTACGGCGACTAGTACGAACGAGTGCCATTGTGACCTGTCGGCGAGACTTTGCCAATGACGTCTATTCCCCATATAGAGAATGGCCAAGGGGATGTCATGGGGTATAACACGGACGGTGGTGCGTGTTGCAAGTTAGCGTGTATCTGACACTTGTGGAATTTCTTAACCTTCTCGTTGCAGTCGGCTTCCATTGTGGCCCAATAGTACCCTAGTCAAATAATTTTCTTTGACAGCATATTGCCATTTATGTGGGTTCCACAGACTCCTCGATGGACTTGGTCCATGATTTCTACGGCTTCAGCAGACACTACTTGTGGTGTTTCTTGTAGAGACGATCACCTATAATAATGAACTGGGTGGCAAACCGTTTGAGGGCTATCTTCGCTTTAGGTGATGTGTCTGATGGGAATGTCCCATCTAGGAGGAAACGCCATGCATCATAATACCAAGGCTTATCGTCTAAGGCATTTACAGAAACAGAGTCACACTCTTCTTTGCAGTCATGCAGGTCTATGATTGAGTAATAAGCAGGAGTTGTTCGCCTTGAGACTTTGAAGGTTTTAACTTCGGTCCATTCGGGAATCTCCACAAGTGATGCTAACATGGTGCCATTTATTTTCTGCTATTGCCATGATGTCCTCATTAGGGAATCGCGGGTCTTCCCCCTTCGCTTCATCACATGTAAATTCGGCTAAATGATCCGCGAAGACTCTTCCTCTCACGGATTTCTATGTGATGTAAGTGATATCAGACCCCACGAGCATAAAGTACCATTTGGCTATCCTAGAGGAGACATGCGACTTCTCGTAGATGTATTTCATTGGGTCCATTCGGGCAATCAGCTGTATAGGAAACGCTTCCATGTACGGCTTTAGTCTCTCAGCCACCCATACTAGTGCAGCACATGACTTTTCTAATGCAGAGTAATTCAATTCAGCCCCTTGGAAGCGACGGCTGACAAAGTACACGGCATTCTCCTTCTTCGAATCGGGTTTCTCTTGTGCTAGCATAGCCCCTAATACAGTATCATTGACTATGAGGTACAAGGTCAATGGTTTCTCTTTATGTGGTGGGACCAATACCGGTGGGTTTACCAACTACTCCTTGACTTTTTCGAAGGCTTCTTGGCACTCTTCAGTCCATTCTAAGGATGCATTCTTCTTAAGGAGCTTAAAGATGGGCTCGCACTTCGTCGTGAGCTGATTAATAAAACGACTAATGTACTGAAGCCGACCCATGAATCCCTTTACTTCTTTCTGCGTCTTAGGTGGAGTCATGTCAATGATGGCTTTGATCTTAGCGGGATCTGCTTCAATACCACGCTCAGTGACCATGTACCCAAGGACCTTTCATTTCACTACCCCGAACGTGCACTTGGCTGGATTAAGTCTCATCTTGTAAGTGTCTCAACCTTTCAAAGAACTTTCTAAGGTTGACGAAGTGATGCCCATCGGATCCTTTGGAGTGTAAGATCATGTCATTAATGTATACCTCCATCTCTTTATCTATCATGTCATGGAACAGCGCAGTTACAGCTCTCTGGTACATGGCTCCGGCATTTTTGAGCCCGAATGGCGTGACTGTATAACAGAACGTCCCTCAAGGTGTGGTGAATGTTGTTTTGTGTTGGTCCTCCTCAGCCATAAGGATCTGGTTATAACCGGCAAATCCGTCTACGAATGAACGGACTTCATACTTTGTGGTATTGTTAACGAGCATGTCTATGTTGGGAAGAGGAAAATCATCTTTAGGAGATGCTCTGTTGAGATCAAAAAATCAACACATACGCGGACCTTTCCATTTGCCTTGGAAACCTGTATAGTATTAGCCAACCAGGTTGGATACTCTATTACTTTGATGAACCCAACACTCAGGAGTTTCTCTATCTCTTGCTTGACTTGTACCGACCACTCTGGCTTAATTTTGCGTAGTTTCTGCTATGAGGGCTTGTCGGTCTTCCTCCTTGAAAAAACTACCAATCTTGGTCTCTTTCGGATCATCGTCCGTCCCCAAATTAACTGTTTGCATTTCTTCGGCATCAATAGGACCATTTCCGCCACGACGACCTACTTGTTTATTAATTTCTTTTAAAATTTGTTCGTTTTCTTGATCTATCTCGTTATATGACTCATTATTATCTAATTCGTTAAGGTTATTAGTTAATTCATCATTCACGACGTTAGTAATCTCAGGACACTCAGAAAGATCTATTTTTTCATTAAGAAAGTAGGGGAATACATGTTCCGTGATGGCATCCAAGTCCTCTTGGGTGAGCTCATCGGTAGTGGTATCTGACTCTAAGGTAAGAGTTACAAATTTTCTTTCCCTACGGGGATGGGTTGTACATCCTAACTCCTTGATCAGGAAGTCTTCACTTGCTATGGGTCCCCCAGTTGTATACCAGTTCTGGATAGGCTCGTCACACTTCTTGATGAGCTTGGTGTAATCTTGCTTCGGAGTGTCCCCCTTGTCTATTGCATTTATTTGAGTGTCCTCTAGCTTGCAAAGGTTGAGAAATTGGCGCAGTAGGTCTTTTCCAAATTCCCACCTACTGAACGTTTCGGCCTTGGTTCCTCCTAATTCTCGAGGTAGCCACGAGAATTGCATCGGTTCTGTTTCAAGTGAGTACGGATCACAGTCACTAAAGATTTCAAAGCCCGGTTGGCCCTTCCCTCTATGGTCAATCCATGGCTCAGGGAACATGAAGTATGGCAAGTTTTCCCTTTTGCGCACGATGTTACCATTGTTCTTACTTAGTGTCTGATCTTGAGACAACATGTAACAGAAAGAAATTTCATTATCAAACTTTGGAGTGCTCTCGCCCACATTTGGAACTAGGCGAGTAGCCTCCTCTTCCCTATTAGCTATCTCTATTACATTGATCCCTCCTCCCGCAGTTAGGAGAGGTTAGGAACTCCTAGCTGCTTAGAGTCTATGAGATCTTGGATCACATCTTTGAGGTGGTTGCAGGAGTTGGTATCATGACCACTAAACTGGTGGAACTTGCAGGAGAGGTGGTGAGCATGATTTGCAGGTAGTTCCCTTGGAGTAGTAGGAGGCTTCCTTGGTGTGATTTTACCGGCTTCCACGAGTATGTCAAACATTTTGCTTTGAGTGATGCCTTCATACTTGTGGTAGGTCCTTGGCTTTGCCTTAGCTTTGGATTCAACCTCCATTTTGTAACATTCTCTCTGAGCTTGCAGGCATGCTTGGAGCATATCGATCTTCCTTTCATAGTATTCTTCTTTCATGAGTAGGCCTTTTCGGAACGCGCCTACTTCCTCTTCTCGGGCTATCAATTGACTTTGGAGAAATTTGATTTCTCTGTCGAAGAACTCCTTTTGTGTCCGTAGTCGAGTCATGAATTCCTCTTTTATTTCCCTCTTGAAGCGTGCGTACAAAACTGTTGCGTACACCTCAGAGAGTTGACCTACTTCCCCCTCTAGTCGAGCTTTGAGGTCGTTGAGTTCTTGAGTAAACTTGGCGCTTGACATTGTGTTGGGAGTGTGGAGCTACCTTGCTGATCAGACGGACCTAAGAGTGCAGAAACTGTGTCAAATCCAAGTGGGGTCGCAACAAGTCGGCTTTTATGATGTAGGGTTGACCAAACACAATGGAATCACAGAAAAAGGAGGATGTTTCGTATGAGACATGGATGTCTCGTATGAGGCATCCAGCCTAACAGTCAGATTTGCAGATTTTAATCTTATTGGTCGGACGGAATTTAATCCATTTTGAGAGGTTACTATCTAGGTCATCCTGGAACAGTGGATTCTGTCACCCTAGAATATGAGCCCCTTGTTTTTCACCTGTATTGCACTCTCCCAAACGGACAATTCGGGCAAGGGTCCCATATTCATATCGGAATCCACCATTCAATTAGCCAAACCTAAGTGATTCCGTAGTTGTTTTGAACTTTGTTAAACAATGTATTAATGCAATCAAACCTTATGAATTCTTGTAAGGGACAACTGAAAGGGACATTGTCAAACGCAGGGTTTTAATGGTGAGAGAGACTAGACTCGAATCCTCGTAGAAAAATTCTCATCTCATCATCTCAACCCTTTGTCTAACAATTTATACCGAAGGGACAGTCTTCAAGAATTCATGAAGGGAGGATTATAGATTGTAGAAAATGCGTTATCTTGGGCAAAGATTAAAAGAACCCTAAGAATCGAACCGACCGGTCTCGAGGAGTGTCTTATTAACTATCATGTATGCATGAGGTTGATGCAAGGCTTACGGCTAAGGCTCCCCATGAACGTAGTCTAGGAGCGTGTCACGGAGTGGGTACACCATCTTTGGAGAGACCGGTGAGGGCCATTTGTTAGAATGGGGGTGCTGACCGACATCCGTCCTCTGATTGGGACCCAGGTTTATAGGGTATGTAGTGAAATTATTCTACATGTTTGCACGTATGTGAGAGTCAAGATCTAGGTGACAAAGCGAAGATAAAAAGTTTTTTTAAAAGTAAAACAAAAATATGCAATGGCCGGGCCAAGTGGCTGCCTACGTTTCCCTCTTGTGGAGGAACTCAGGCCGTCGTAGTTCACACATAAAGCAAACGCAAGTAAGGCAAGGAATAAAATCAATTAGCAAATACTCCTGCAAAATAAAGGTTAGCTTTACGATATATAGGGAGTTTCTTCGTCTCTAGGTAGGTCCTAAGACTCAGAAACAGCGGGGGAAGCATAACTGAGACCCTGTGTACGTGTTTGAACCGAACAAAACTCCTTTTTCAAACCAGAGAATCAGATCAGCCGGACAGAACTGGGATGTCTCGTACAAGACAACTGATCCCTCGTACGAGACATCTTGGTCTGGGAACAGATTATGGTACAAAATGCAAAATTTTAAAAATAACGACGATGATTTCAACACAAGTCCCTCTTATGATGATCATCCCCATCAGAGTCGCCACTGTTTGCGCGCGGGTTTTTCGTGACCTTTGTTGGTTCGTTTTCATTCCTCGCTTTACCTTTTTGATCTCGAGAGTCGCCACCATGTTTAACGGACACGGACCGTGAGATTCTTGAGTTCGGAATCCACCCAATCTAGGATCGGTCTTGCTTACGAAATCATCATCATTATTATTAAAATTATGCATTCATGTACAAAAAGAAGAAAACAAACAAATAAATAATTTCTAATTTATTTGGGATGTCGGATCATATGCTTCGAGACCATCTCCATGGATTGGAGAGGCTCTAGGCTGACCCTTTGATGGAATCACACTACTTCAAAGACAAAGAAGAGGATGAGAAGAGAGAAAACAAGAAGTTTTACCTAAGCGTTCTTCGAGAATCCTACGGATGGCCTTGACTAAAGGCCTTGAAGATCCAATGAACTTGGCTAGAATGGTGTTGTGAAGACTTGAATTTCGTGGGTGAGGATGAGAGGCTGATTATGAGGACCTCTTTGATCATATTTGGAGTGGTTTTTGGGTGAATGACCATTCTACAGGTTTTTTCGGTTCAAGAACCTCTTTATTTATAAGAGTTCTTGACCTAGGGTTTAAGCCAAGAAGGTAAGTTTGGATGGAAATCAAGGACCTGATCTCCAATGAGGTATTTTTGGACTCTGGGATCGCATATTAGGTTTTCCCGGATTGTTTGAGTGTTTGCCAAGAAACGGGGTTAAGATCAACAAGGAAACTGACCTAAAACCTGACTGTCAAGGGGGATATCTAGTACGAGACATCAATGTCTCGTACGAGACATGTCAGTGCTGGAATTTACTTTTTGCCCTCTGCACTAGTTTTAATGTTCATTTTGGCCCCTGGCTAACAGAGTCAGCCAGAAACTTAACGAAACATGTCCAACTTAATGAGTTTTGACCCAAATCAAAGGCGAGACACATTAGTAGTGTGACTATGAGTGAATGTCCAAAATGGGGTGTCTACAGAAGGGCCTTTAAATAGGAAACAAAGGGGCACTTCATTTAGGGACCACACCCTTTCAACCTAAGTGATGTCAAATTACCTTTTTGCCCATCAAAAATAAGTAAATTACATCTCAGGAATTCTACACATTTTATTATTTACTACACTTTATATTAACATTATAGGTATGATTTCATGTATGGAAATTAGATGACTTGTGATGCAAGCCATGTTCTAACATGACTTGGTCCCTAAGCTACAATAAATGAGGAAAGGATTACAACTAATACACTAGAGAATAATTACAAATAATAACAAACATATAAATAAAGATATTTAAGTATCTTATGTATTCTTATCAGTAAGTAGGCTGCTTGGTAATCACAAAACCATGAGTATAGGCATACTTTCAAGAATTATGAATAATTAGGAACAGGTGTCAAGTGCTTGATAATTATCCCAAAAGTTTGATTAGAAGTATTGTTATACTCTCACCTAAAAAATACATCAATAACTTCTTATCATTACTATCCAAAGTTCAAATGTATTTGAAAAATATGATATTCATAGCTTGTACAGTATGAGTAGAATCATAAAGTGGGAAAGGTACATAACAACAGAACACTCATCAGCATAAACTTAAACCAATAAATTGAGGAAACTGATGCTTCTTTATTTCATTGCTCATCAGCATAAACTTAAACCAATAAATTGAGGAAACTGATGCTTCTTTATTTCATTGCGAAAAGCGAGATCGACAATGCTAAAACAACAATCCAATGAGAGAAAAATTTGGGGGAAACTAGTTTCTCTATAAGTTATAAAAAGTCTAATTTTTATAGGGGTTAAAGTTTAGGGTTTAGGGTTTAGGGTTTAGGCTGTTTAGGGTTTAAGAATGGTTAAAAAACAGGACTTTTAGGAACTAGTTTCCCCCAAAACCAACTCATCCAATGACAGACTTTCTCATTATGAGAACACCAATAAAGAAGAAAAGCAGGAATATAAAGAAAGATGCAATAAAATTGTTAAACATGTTTTGCTATTCTTATCCTTCTAAAGTACAACATGTTCGCTTGTATTACTGAATTGTTAAACATGTTTTGGTGTTCTTATCCTTGTAAAGTACAAACAGTTGGTGGGCACTAATATATATATATATATATATATATATAGGGTCTTGCTCCTGTGAGAACCCAATTACATGAGAACCACTTATAGCATTTGGATTAGAAATAAACCAACGGTGCATATTAGAGAGGAAGAGAAAAAAAAGCGGTGGCAATTTTGAAATTATAGGCGACGTGAGGGCATAATGGTCATATCGCTTAAAAAACACAAACGCACGCCCAAAGTCTGGAAAGGCGAGATCTATAGATACAAAAGGTATTTCCTAGTGTATCCAATGTTTACTTGGATACATTTAGGCAAAAACTAATGTATCCAATGTTCACTTGGATAATTCATTGGATACATTAGGTCAAACTAAATGTATCAAATGTTTACTTGGATACAGTTAGGAAAAAACTAATGTATCTAATAGTTCACTTGGATAATTCATTGGATACATTATGTCAAAACTAAATGTATCCAATGTTTAATTAGATACAGTTAGAAAAAAAACTAATGTATCTAATAATTCACTTGGATAATTCATTGGATACATTAGGTCAAAACTAAATGTATCAAAAGTTTACTTGGATACATTTAGGCAAAACTAAGTGTATCTAATAAAATCCGACTTATTACAAAAACGCCACCGCTTCATCGCAGAGCCACAAATAAGAACATAACGATAAAATACCTGTTTTGCCCTTGAAGTTCCAACTAATTTCAAAAATGCCACCGCATGCTCCAACTTTAAAAACAAATCTGAACCGTGTTTTTTTTTCTAATCTAAGGGCTACTATTAGTTCTCATGGTTCTCATAATATTTAGGTTCTCATTTGAGCACCTACCTATATATATATATATATATATATATATATATATATATATATATATATAGGGTTTTGTTAGGATACCCATAGTGGGAGTACTTTAACAAGTGACCCTATTTTTAAGGACAAAATAACCCTTCAACTTGAGATTGAACCAAAAATACAATGAGGGTAAAATAGTAAGTATAATATTAATGCCACCATAAGAAATAAGGGGGAAAAAAGGGCGGGATCACTCTTACATGGTTACCGAGAGTATCCTGCCTCTTCATATTTCTCCCCTACTCTCTCTCTCTCTTTTTCCATATTGCCATTTACATGAAAAGTTAAAATTCTCTCAAAACAACATTACAACAAAAGATTGGAAGTTCCCAGGTACCCAATATTCTTTTATGATTACAACTAATATTCTATTCATGTAATTTTTTACTTTTTTTCCTTTTCAGTTAGCATAACTCACAGTATCGCCATACTTATTTTTCAATAATTTGTTTTCATATTTTGGCTCATTATGCATAAATTTCTTGTACTATCCAGATTAAGTATAGAGTTTTTGTTTCAACTAATAATTTGTTTTCTTGTACTATCCAGATCAGTTATGCATTTGGAATAGGGAAAATAATGTCAAGTGAGCTGATCAATGAATATTTTAGAATGGGGTCAAAGATTTGTTGTCCGTGCGGTAATCATGGGTGTTACGTTGCAATGGAAGGTAACGAAACTGGGGTTGGAAATTGTTTTAGCGAGTGCGATTCAAGAGTACATGACCAACCATCTCAAAACAGTAACGCTGATGTAGCTCTATATATAGGACAAACATTTGAGAAAGATGATGAGGCTTATGAAAGGTACTGTAACTTTGCAAGGAAAAATGGATTTTCAGTTCGCCGCAATCACTCATCAGGAAGTGAAGAACATCCGCTTGGAATTTATAAAAGAGAATTTGTGTGTCACAGAGCAGGATTACCAAGACCAAAAGCAAAGGTGCCTGAAAAGGAAAGACAACGAAATCGAAAATCTTCAAGATGCAATTGTACAGCAAAAATTTTGATTTTTAAAGATGTTGTTGATGGAGTTTTACAGTGGAGAATCACTGAATTTAATGATGTTCATAACCACGAGCTTCTAAAGGAAAACGAATTTCGATTTCTTCCAGCATATCGTAGTATTGGAATCCTTGATCAAGAGCGAATTATGACTCTCTCAAAAGCAGGATGCACAACAAAGCTTATGATTAGAATTCTTGAACTGGAAAAAGGTATCGAACCCGGTTCTCTATCTTTTACGGAAAGAGATGTGTGTAACTTGATTTCTTCTCAAAGTAATGTTGCTCGAGAAGATGATGCAATGGAAGTTATTAGGTTATGCAAGAATTTAAAAGATCAAGATGCTGAATTTTGTTATGACTATACCATGGATGAAAATAATAAACTTGAGCACATAATATGGTCTTTTGGTGATTCCGTGCGAGCATATGAGAGTTTCGGTGATGTGGTTGTGTTTGATACAACTTACCGCATCAACCGTTATGATATGCCTCTTGGAGTATGGGTGGGTATTGACAATCATGGAAATTCCATTTTCTTTGGTTGTGTCCTACTACGAAATGAAAAAAACATCTTCTTTTCAATGGGCATTACAGGTACTAAAGCATCCTTACTTGTTATAAATAAAGCAAATTGTATAGGTTAATATGATAGTAAGCATTTTCTTTTCTTTTTTTTTTAAACAGAAATTTCTTTATTTCATGAAAGGAAAGCATCCGCAAACAATTCTGACTGATCAAGATCTGGCTCTTACTGAGGCAATTTCAACAGAATTAAATTCCAAACATGCATTTTGTATATGGCATATTGTCTCAAAATTATCGAGTTGGTTCACATCATTGTTGGGTGCCGTATACGATGATTTTAAGGCATATTTTTATAGGTTATACAATCTAGAAAATGTTGAAATGTTTGAGCAGGAGTGGAGTCATATGGTCTCTCGATTTAATCTTGAATCAGACAGACACATTGGATTGTTATTCATTCACCGTGCATCTTGGGCTTTGCCATATTTACGTGACTTCTTTTTTGCTGGAATGACAACAACTGGGCGTTCAGAATCCATTAACGCATTTCTAAAGAAATTTCTAAATTCAAGAACTTCTCTTAAAGATTTTGTAGAACAGGTATTTATTGATCATTATTTCTTCCTTGAGTTATAAGGTTTTAACCTGGAAATATGTCATTGATTTATACAATGACATTTATATATATAATCGTAGGTAGGGGTGGCTGTTAGCTCAAGAAATCGAGTCGGGGAAGAAGCTAATATGCGCCAAAAGGTTCATAATTTGATTCTTAAAACATCTATGCCCATCGAAGAACATGCCTAAAATATTCTCACCCCATATGCATTCAAATTGTTGCAAGAGGAGATGATTTTATCCACAAAATATGCTGTAATTGAAATTAACAGCGGATTCTACATTGTAAGACATTGTTTGAAGACGGAAGGTGGGCGATGGGTTACTTGGATGCCATCAACAGAAGAAGTATTTTGTACTTGCAAGGAATTCGAATTTTCTGGAATCTTATGTAGACACGCTATACGGTTACTAGTTGCAAATAACTATTTTTCTCTTCCTGAGAAATATTTGACAACTCGTTGGAGACGTGAAAGCTCATTGGTACTACAATATGGTCATCACTTAAGTACCAATGGAAAATACTTATCACTGTCATTTCTTTCTAATGTCACAATACTTCAAGTTGAGTCATCAAAGACGAAACAACGTGCAGAATGGGTGGATAAAGAATTGCAAAGAGTGATCGACATAGTTAAAAGCATGCCATCAAATGGAGATGATTCAGAGATTTCCTTAGAAAAGGATTCGCCCGAAGAAACTTCAGATGACGATGTCCACATAAGAAATCCAGATGGATCCAAAACTAAAGGACGCCCAAAGAATAAAAGACCACCAGGAGGCGTTGAAGCTGCAAAGAAAATAAGGCACTGCCATGTTCCAAACTGTGGTGGTACTGGCCATGACTCAAGAAATTGCCCAAACAAAAGGAAGAGCAGTCATCCTAACTTAACCCAATCACCTAACAAGTAAGAACTTTGATAATTAATTTATTTATTGTTCAAGAGTATGTCAATTTATTAATTAATGTTTGATTGTTTATTCTTTTGAAGGTTGCAGAAAGGATGGAAATACAACCTGTAGTTAAAAGAAAAAGAATGATATGTGGTATTGATCCTTCATTCATTGAAGTTAAGAAAAAACAAGAATGTTGTGTGGTTTTTGTTTTTGAGATATTGAACTACGTTAAACTGGAAATGATTGAAGTTGTTGAATGTGTTGTGTTTTGAACTATGCCATGAGTGTGTTATGATTCTGCCATGAAGTGCTTTGTATTTTTGCATTTTTTTTGTTTTCATAGTTGCATATGAGAAATGCAATAAAAAAAAAAGCATTTGAATTGTTGTGTAAACTTAAATGAAAGACATAGTACTTGAGAGTCAAAAATGGACAACTTTTTATTAACATGAAAATATTACAATTTGTATTCAAAATTGATAACCAAATGAATCAAGTCATCACTCGGACAATATGTCGAACACCTTGCAGGCAACTAGTTTATTACTCAAAGCTACATACTATAACAATCTGAAGAAGCCCCAAATATTACAACAAAATCCACTACAATTATAAGAAAATCAGGAACTCAATAAATGGGATTATGATTAAGTCTAAACTCTATTGTAGCTCTAAGTCAAGGAATCAAGAATAACGAAGATACAGAGGATTGAAAGTGGACATATATATTTATATTTGATTTGGAAGGATTGAAGTAATAGAATCACTAATTTGAGTTGTTATTTATTTTTTGTTATGGATTTTTTTGAGCTGCTTATAACATTTTGTTTTTTGTTAAAATCAGGACATTGAGTAGGAAGACAACGGTGGAGACAACGGAAATTATGCAATCGAGATTGTTTGATTTGCTGAAGGGAGAAGAATTTTTTATTTGAAAAAATGTCTGCTATTTAAAAGGGTGAATTGAAATACATGAAAAATGGGTCCTACTTTAGATTTGGAATGACTGTTATATCCTTTTAGTTTGTATGCTTTACTCTATAGAAAGAAGGGGTATTTTGGCCTTAAAATAGGGTCACTTGTTAAAGTACTCCTACTATGGGTATCCTAACAATACCCTATATATATATATATATATATATATATGTATATATATATATATATGTATATATCAAAATCAAAGAATAAAAAGAAACTCATTGAGAATATATGCCCAACAAACATTTGTAGGTAAAAAGTAGGGCAAACGACAAAGTAGGGTAACGTACTATAGCGTTTGTTACAATTAATGCAACATACTACCATTTGACATCATAATGAAATGTACTTTACCCATTTGTTACATATAATGGATCGCACCCTCACGGCGTTAAAAAAGATAACTATAATCCCAACAAAATAAGAAAAAGACTAACACCAAATTACAGCTAATTGAAATTAAGAAAACTAGGGCTAGTTTAGCTATCTAAGAATTACGCTAAGAAAGTAAGAATTAACATATGCATTCCATGCCTTCTCATTCATTGATTCTGGAATATATACCCGTGGCTTTCCCCTTCCGCAATTCACGCTAATTTGCCCTCCATAATTGGCTAATCTGCAACAGATTAACGAGCTCAATACAGCCCCAAAATCAAAAACCAAATCAAACAAAACACAACCCTCATTGTCTAGAACAAGAAGGACATACCCAGGAGAGTATTGGATTGATTCGAAATTTGCAGATCTAGGGTTTAAAATTCCAGATCTTAGGGTTGGATTTGTTTGAATATTGGATTGATTCGAAATTTGCAAATTTAGGGATCGATTTGGTTTTAATTTATGGGTTTGATTTTGAATTTTCTGGGTTCATCCACCATGTATTAGGCTGAAGATCTCAAAATTTCAAGTTTTTGGGTTGAAGAAAACTTTGAGAATGGTGTTTGGGGGTGTGGCTGTTGAAAAAATTTCAGTTTTGATTTGAGTTTATGTTCGATTTAGGTTTGATTTTGGGTTTTTTGTGTTGAAATTTTTGGATTCACTTTTCACCATTGCATTTGGTTTGAATCTGGTTCATCGATAGAGATGAAATGAGGATGATGATGAAATGGGTATGACTTGATTAACGGACGTTATTTATTTAACGAGTTCATTCATTCCGTTAGTGAAATTTAACTTCATCCAACTGAGTTGCATTATTTGTAACCCGACTTGAAAGTACGTTTCATTGTTATGTTAAAGAAGAGTAGGTTACCTTTTGTGTAACCAAGAGGGTAGTACGTTGCTTTGATTTGTAATTATCTCGTAAAAAGTAAATTCAAGTCTGTACCGAAGTTTTAGGGATATTAGAACCCTCGTCATTTTCCAGTGTGGTAATGTGATATATTCAAGAATCCAAACTCAAATTTAGAGAATCAAACTCTAATTTTTTTAAACCTAGTAAATAGAGCAATAAGTGATTTTATTTTTTTTTTTGCTAAGTACAACAATTACAAAGAAATATACAAGAGCGAATAGGGAAAGAGAGAGAGATATACCTTTGAAGAAGAAGACAAACATGATCTGAATATAGAAGAAAAAACCTTATGTGTAATAAAAAACGAGAAAGAAACGAACAAAGTAAGCATGATAGGATAGCTGCTGAGAGCGAACGAGAGAGAGTGAGAGAGAGAGAGAGAGAGAGAGAGAGAGAGTCACTTAGAGAAGAACAACTATGGAGAATCGCATGCATGATGACGGCAGAGCTTTTGAGAAGCTAGAAACGATAGTGTAAGGGGAATTATTGGAAGGGTTTTTATTTTAGTACTCCCTCCGTCGCAATTTAAAGTTCCTAGTTTTACTTTATACAGAGATTAAGAAAAAGTAAATATTGTGAGTATGAAAAGTAAGTAAGAAAGAGAAAGTGGGTAGAGAGTTTTTGTTGTTAAAATAACAAGTGGGGCTGTTGGTCCCAAAGACACAACAAGGGTATGAAAAGGAGGCTAGGGGGTGAATAACCTACTTAAAAATTTCAACCATTTTTTAAAATTCAACCTTATGCTTACAACTTGAATTTTGCGGTCAATAACAAACC
This sequence comes from Campanula takesimana, assembly GCA_026119855.1. Classification (NCBI taxonomy): domain Eukaryota; kingdom Viridiplantae; phylum Streptophyta; class Magnoliopsida; order Asterales; family Campanulaceae; genus Campanula; species Campanula takesimana. Next base: position 561,367 of record JAOWBW010000775.1, on the reverse strand, counting down.
ACGCGGTCAAGTGTAAAATGCACAGCGGAAGTTTTTTATGAAACAAGTTAGAGTTGTTTTTGAATGAAATAGTGCATTAGGTTAGAATGCGGTAGGATGGAATGCGGTAGGTTTGAGTGCGGTAGATATAATGATGTAGGTTGAGAGATTGAAAGTTGTTGTCTTAGAAGTTTGGCAAATGATAAGTTAGTCAGATTTGAGCTTAGGCAATATGGATAACGTACAAACACAATTCACAATAATTTGAATATCTGAAAAGATCAAAACACTAAACGACAAACAAAGTTAATATGAACTATGATGAACAAGATAAAAAATAAGAACAAGATGAAAGTAAAGTGCAGAAAATAAAGAGCAGTAAGTAAATGAAAGATTTGGAAATGTTCGATCTGTTAAAAGATCTACGTCATTTACCAAGATGGTCAGTCTTGAATTTTGAATGAGGTATATACTGATTCACTTGAGTACAGATTACATAGATGAAGTATTGAATCAACACCTATTTTCTATGAAGAACAATCCTAGACTTAGACTAGTGTATCCCTAATGATTCAATCTATGTGATTGATCAATCGGGGTGAGTGTGTGTGTAAGAATCAAAAGCTCTTTGAAATCTATATGATTATAGAGCCTAATGAATCTTGCGTGTTACAAGGCTTGAGATTTGTAGATGAAGGTTTCTGAAGTTGTTGAAGACTTGAAGGTTGTGCTTGAAGATTCGAAGGATTCTTGAAATCTTGAATATGATCTTCATTCACCAAGAATTTCAACAGCAATTTCTCTCTTGGAATCTCAGCTATGTTAAATGAAGAACTCAAGGTCTATTTATAGCCTTGAATGAGAAACTAGCCGTTTGAATTCTTGGAGGATAAGTTTGGAGGACAATGAGCTGTTGCTGTTTGATTGGAGCTCAGTCTGAGTCATCCTTTTGTTACAAAGTAGTGGTGATCCAACTGTGCTTTGATTTCCATTGAATGACAGTTGCATTCAAATTTGAAATTTTAATTTGCAACGTTCTAAACTAACTAAGGTTTTGGACATTAGCTTGACCATGGTTAATTTCAACCAAACTCGAGTTTCTTTCAACTATGATTACATGCGGTAGGATGATCCATGCGGGAAGATGATTTATGCGGCAGGTTGTCCATGCGGTAGGCTTGGGCCTTGCCACATGTCTAGACTTAGAAAAAATAAGGGTCCTAATCTGCTAAGCTTATTAAACTAAAAAGTGAACTATTCTAAATGAAGTACAAGTACTTCTTACAACATACCCTAAATTCCGCAAAGAGTAAAATTATGTTATGTGATAAATCAAATTAAGGTAATAGGAGTAGTTTATAATAAGCATACCAACAGGGCCCCATTATCCATTTTAGGTAACAAAGTAAAGTAAGAACCTAAAATTGAGACAGTGTTAGTGTAAAATATAGTGTCAGTGTAAAGAGTGTCGGTGCATGTATTACTAAGTGTCAGTGTCATTGTAAAATAGTGTCAGTGTTAATGTAGGGAAGACAAAGAGCGAGAGAAGTCAGTGTATGTGCGTTTAAGTGCCAGCGACACAAAAATGGTTTTTTCTTAATCTTAGAAAGAAAAAAAACCTAGTTTTTTTAAGACCAACTTTTTGTAATATTAATATAAATTAATATGATAATTATTTTTTCTATCTGATTATTTTTTCGAAAGCAAGAAATAATTACTTTTTTATTAACTTTCTTTAGGGTTTTTAAAAATAATATAATTGATTGTCGAAATTCGGTAAATTTAAAATAAATGTCCGTTAATTATCTTTATTTAAAATATATATAAATGATGATTTGTTGGTGTTAAAGTTCTATTATTTAATATTTAAAAACATTATCCTTCTAAAATAAAATTAAATTAATTAATGATTTTTAGTCATTTTGCTTTTGAATTTTTTTATTAAACCTCTTAAGAGCATCCACATTCATGACAAAAAAAAATGGGGGTCATAGGTTCCATCTTTCGTACACCTCATTGCCATGTCATCGGTTATCAACAACCACAACCCATTCATGACCATGGTCGTCACTTTCTCTCTCAAACATTTTGTTAAAATAAATTACTAATAAGATATTTTGATATTATAAAAAAATACAAACTATATAATATGGATTTCTTTTTATAAATTAAAACAAAGCATTAAAATTGGATTTTCTTAAATATAAATATATTTTAATTTTTCAAACATAACCATTTAAGTTTATAAATATATTTTGTTAATAGTGATAACATGTGGCTCATTTCTATTTCTCTCTTTCCTTGCCGACTTTTTCTCTCTCCCACAACCGAAGGTTGTCTGCCAACCCAAATTCCCTTTGAATAATACTAGGGGCATAAAAAGGTCACAAAATTTTGCTCACAAAATCCTAAGTGTAATGATTTTATTGGTGTTTTAAATTAGAGTGTGGCGGGTCCATTATCGATATAGCCAATAAAATATCGTCACCTCATGTCGTGAGCAAGATTTTGTGAGCTTATTTTGTGCCCCTAGCATTGCTCATTCCCTTTTGGTCATCAACGCCCAAAATACTTATTGCCACTGTGGGAGGCCGTTAGCTCCACCTCAGCCCAAGACCAAACAAAGTGTCTTCACTGCTGATGCCCTAAAAATATAACCTCAAACAAACTAATTTGTTAATCATATGTTTGACACATCGGTACTTAACAAGATTTTTAACAAATTCTGTCAAAAACACGTTTTAAATAGTCAATATTTTTTACTTAAAGGCCTGATATGGTAAAAATAATAATATTATAATTCATTGAAAAAGTGATACTCCCTCTGTTTCAGAGTAAGTGTCCACCTTTTTTTTTGCACGGAGATTAAGAAAAGTGGAAGTGGTGTAAGAAAAAGTGCCAGTGGTGTAAGTGTTGTGAGTATAAAAAGTGAGGTAGGAGAGAGAAAGTGTGGTAGGGAATAGTAAATTGATTGGTGTTGTTAGTGTAAAAACAAAGTATGAGAGAGAATAAGTGGGATAAATTGTAAATATTCTTTTCCATTTTAAAAAATAGATACTTACTCTGAGACAAACTAAAAAGAAAAAGTAGACAGTTACTTTGGGACGGAGGTAGTATATTATTTCAAATTCTAAATTGTCACTAACCTATAAATAAATTGTTTTGAACTTCAAATTATACAAGACTAGCTTCTTCCGAAACTAGCTTTTAGATAGTCGCCCCAAATCGTCTATAAAGAGAAACATCCTATCAAACAACTTTGGCCGGCGAATGCCTTTGAGCTTCTAGATACTTGACAAAATTGTCTATGTACTTGTCATTTAGTTCCTTATCTCCATTAACCGCACTAACTTCTTTACTTTCTCTTTAAAAATCTTCCTTCATCTTCAACCATCACCAAACTCAGTGAGTCAGCCACCGAGTTCCTTGTAAAGGACCCGTCCACATCATTTCTTGCCACCTCTATCCCCATTTTCCTGTCTTCAATTACCCTTGCGTTGATGCCTTGGTCTGCATTAAAGGCAGCATTATTAATGGCTTCCCAAACATTATCCCCTCAACTAAAGACCCCCCAACCACAGTGAGTCAAGATCCACCCACGAGTCATGACTCAGTATCTTCAACTGTGGGGCCCAACTCGTCCAAACCATTCCACGTCCTATGTTATTTTCCAATACCCATTTGGCAATCGGCGGAATCAGACTTTTTTAGAGCCCAAAGAAGGGTAACCCGGATAACTCCAACCCAAGAGCCAACTCAGTGAGTTGGTCATGACTCAGTGGTGCCTCGCTACCCATTGCCACGTAAATTACAGACCCTTTCGCTTGTGCATCAAGCCAGTTTTTTATACCAAGCCATACCACGTCATTGTCTACGTCATCTCTGCTATCTTGCGCAGACGGCGGTAACAAGCCTAACGGAATACTGGTTTCTCGTAAAGGGTTTCATTTAAGCTTATCCATTCGGGTTCGAATTCCATACTGTGTCGGATAAAGATAGCATCCGACCCGCTCATAACCGACCCGGTTCGAAACCCGACGGAAACACCCGACGGGCTTTTCATGGTTCTAGCCTTTGCGAGTATTCAAGCTCAGGGTTTTTAGTGCTACCTTTGAAGGAAATGGGATCCACGGCGGTGGTACCATCCAGTCTTCGGGTTTCTTCCGTTATCCGACCCGTTTGTCAACGCCTCAATTGATGATGCCCAAACGGCATACACCAAGCGTTGACCGTCGCGAAAAATCCAGTTGAAATCCGGAGCTTTTTAGCTATGGGAGAAGCCAATAATGGACAAAATCGTAAATAATCCAGTCGGTGACTCGGCCTCGAGAAACGAGTCAACTGGGGCTCGAGTCCGTCTATGGCTTTGGTGAGGTAAGGGATCTCGTCTCTGGCGAGAT